>JABUQX010105406.1:0-7500 GCA_015478945.1 Trachelipus rathkii
TCTATTATAATTCATATTTTTCTGTGAATTATATATTAATAGTATTAAGTATATATATAATCTATATTAATATATATATATATATATATAATTAATATTATAATATTAACTATATATATTAATTAATATCATATATATATTAATATATATATATATATATATATATATATATATTAATATTATATTAATTATATATAATATATATATATATTAATATTAATATATATATATTATGTATTGATATTAGTGTTGTGTTAGTGATAGGCTTAAAATAATTTTTTTTCAAAATTTGATTACTTATTACTTTATTGAGATCGTATTATTATATTTTCAGTAAAATAGATGAAAAGAATTTATAAATACTTCATTAATTTACCGTTCATTTATTCATGAGAGTAATATTTATTTTATATATTATGTTTATTATTCCTCACGAAGTTTATAAAGATTAATTATATCGTATACGTCACATTATCCAAACTCTACCTAAATATATTTAATAATATTAACTATATATATATATTATATATTAATATATATAATATAATAATTAAAATAATTATATAAGTATATATATATTAATTAATATTAATATATTATATAATATTATCATAATAATAACTATATTAATAATAATAATATATTATATATAATATATTAATTATATTATTATATAGTATATTATATATTATATATATTATATTATTATATAATATTAATATATATTAATTATATATATATTAATATATAATATTAATATTAATATTATATATATAGTATATATATGTAATATAAATAATATATATATATATATATATAATATATATATAATATATATATATATTTATATAACTAATAATAATATATAATATATATATATATAATGTATATATTTATATATATAATATTATATTATATATATATATTAATATATATATTATCATATATAATAATATAATTATTATATATTATATATATTATTAATATATAATAATTATTAAATATATATATAATATAATTTAATTAATATATATATTATATATATATATATATATATATAAATAGTATATATATAATATTTATATATATATATATATTATAATATATATTTATATATAATTATAGTAATTAATTTTATATATATATATATATATATATGATAATAGTTTATATATTTATATTATATATATGTTATATTTATAGTATATATATTAATTATAATATTAATTTTATATATTTATTTTATTTATGTTATTTATTATTAATATTTTATATTATTATATAATATATATATATAATATATTATATTATATTTTATATATATATATATAATTATATATATAATATATGATATATATATATAATATATATATATTATATATATAATAATAATATTAATATTATATATATATATATATATATTAATATATAATATATTATATATATTTTATTATTAATATATATTATAATTATATTATATTTATTATTATAACTCTTTATATGAGTTTTAGAATATATATTACATTAAGTTTGCCAAGTTCACTTCTCTTATAGTTTCCTAAACTTTTTAAGGGATAATAAAAAAAAATTGCTTTGATTCCTTAGAGTTCTATATTTTTATAGGCGCGGCTATAGGTCGCACAGAATTGCTGTACGCTCTTTTTTGACTATAGTCCCGTACTTTATAAAATTGTATTAGCTGCCTATGCGCCTTTTGCTTGCCTACGAATTAATAGTTTTGCGTTCCATATTTTTGGGCATTATAGGCGCATACTTTTTGTGCGCAACGTCCTCAGGCTCTTGATATATATTATATATATTAATTTATTATATGGGTTTTTTAATATATATATATGTTAAAATATATATATATATTATATATATAATACTTATAATATTTTATATTTATATAAATATATATATATATATAATTATATATTATTAATATATATATATATTAATTATATATAAGTATAATATATATATATATATATATATATATATTATTATATATTATATTAATATATAATAATTAATATAATATTAATATAAATTAATAATATATAATATTAATAATTAATATTATTAATTATATATATTAATACAGAATGTATGATGGGCACTCCGAGCTCTTTAGTCTACGCTAGTCGAGGGCTATGATCTCGAGACTAAGTCGCTATATCCGAGCGACTACCAGATAGTATGCGGAACTAGCGGAGGTGTCACGTAGTAGATGATTCCGTCAGGTAATATTTATAGGACTTGTGCACGTGCGGATTACTATAAAATATATAGTTTCCCTACTTATTGTCCGTACAGATCACTTATTATTTATATAAAATAAATATGGAATATATATATAGTTATATCATTTATATTAAGATGTCTTATTGTATTTATTTATATATAAAATAATAATTCAATTATTTTTATTTTTAAGTTTATAACTAATTATACCTTTAGTCTAAGACTATAGAGAAGATTGTTTTTTTATAATAATTTAATAATACTTCCACAATGAATTAAATCTCAACTCCATAAAATAGTTACCTAATATTAGATAATTAATAATATATATAACAATTAAAATTATAATTTTATAGACTGAATGGCTATTACCATCATCTATAACTATTCTTAAAGGACTTATTATATATTAATATTATTATTATATAGAACTTATATATATATATAAATAAATAAGGAAAAGTCAAATCAATTTCTGTGTAAAACCAAATATAAATATTATATATATTAAATATATATATATAAATTATTAATTATATATATTAATATATATATATAATATAATATATAAATTAAATAATCTATATATATATGATATATATATATATATAGTATATATATATATATTATAAGTATTTATTAATATATATATAGTATATATATATTATATTATATTAATATATATATATAAAGATATAATAAGTATCTTTGTAAATTATTATATATATATATATAATATATAATATATATTATATAGTATATATTATTAAAATTAATATATAATAATATATATTTTTATATATTGGGGTAATTTATTTAAACCAACAGGAAACTGAAAATTTTTTTAATAACAGAAATACATAGCGTGTTTCACACACACCAGAAGCCCGACTGAGAGACAACCACGAGATTTGGCACACAAAATCGATTTCATCAGAATACGACTCTTGAGAATTGAGAAAAATTATACATAACGTATATATTACAATTATCAGAGAACATAGTATAAATTTGAGTGGCCACGGAAAACTAGACGTCAAATGTCAGCTCGAGTTCGGATATACAAGCTGATAATTATTAGTTAAACAATGCAGAAGAGTTGTTATTACCGATATAGGTCTACTTTTTATATTGGTTTTTTTAACTTTAATAAAAATAGTTTAATATTTTTTAATTTAAATTGGAATATATTAATTTCAGCATGAAGAGATTATAGAAAAGGAGGAAGAAGAATAATGATGTATTATAAATTTTATGAGATTGGGATTTACAACAAGAAATGAGAATAATATCAATATAACTTATTAGGTAAATTAATCCACATAACTCTTCTTTAAGAATATATAATATATCAGCGAGACTCACTAATGCTCTCTATTACTCTCTACTTCTATCTATGATATGATAATCCTCTCTTATCTCTCTTATTCATATTATATTCATCATCATTACTCATCATCTCTATCTCTTCGATCTCTACTCATAGATAGTCATCTCATCTTCGTCATATATAATATTATATAATATAATATATATAATATATATTAATATAGTATATATATATAATAATTTATATATATTATATATATATATAATTAAATAGTATAAATTAAAATATATAATAATATATATATATATAATTATATTAATATATAATTTATATATATATTATATAATATACTATTATATAATATATAATATTATATATTAATATATAAATAATAAATATTTATAATAATATAAATATACAGTATTATATAATATATATATATTATAAATATATATATATATATACTAAATATAATTATATTAATATTATATATAATAATGAGCTAAACCTATAAGTGAGCTGAATATACGTAGCTATTATATAATGACATCTTAACAGAGAGTCGAGGCTTTCAGTGATTCTACTTAAAGAGTCATTGTGAGTGAGATCGAACTATATATAGACCTTCTATATATGGAGGATCACACGGTGTAGTCAAATAAATTTCAGAAGGGAGGCAGTAAATGATTTATAGTAGTGTGAGGTAACTTAATAATTAGCATATAGGTACTAGCTGGATAGCGAAACTAATACTACCTATAATAGAATCACCTCTTCAACCAAATGTACATACTTCCTCTCTGAGTAAACTCGCAAATATAAAGAGTTCTCCACATTATTAATATTTTTCTCTCCATAAATATTATTAATTATGGAGCATACAACCACGTGTATACTTCTAACTGCTCAGCGTAGACGGCGAAAGGGAAGCTCACGAGGATATATAAAGAGAAAAATTCGAGCAGGAATAACTATCTTATGATATCTAGTGGACAGCAAAGATAGTGCACCGTCTCTAGAAGCGTCAATATATAAGTTTTTGTGTCATGTCACTTTATACTTTTTTTATATAGTGTGTGTATATATACATCTAGTCTCTTAGCGGTGATAATAGGTTAGGTTGGTATGCCTCTCATTATGTATGTGAAAGATCTGAATAAATTGAGGTATAGGGTATAGATGAGGAATAATCTGTTAGGTATAATGTGTGTTATAATAGTAGCTACATGTCAAGTAAAAAATCAAAATAAATTATCATATTATAATCTGAGAACCTAAAATATTATGTATAAAAGGTAAAGTTATTCTATATTGAATACGTACCATAGTATTGATTAAACATTATTAGTGATTTTTTTCGTGCATCACACTTAGTCTCACCGTGTGCCGAGAGCGTGGTGAGAGGTTGAACGTTAAGCGCTGTATACCTGGAGGTTATTATTTTTTACTGGAGTAAATAACCTCGGTGGAGCAGTGTTCTACATCAGGAGACCATACGGGTGTGTGCTGAAAGACCCTTGCAGAGAGATCTACGCGCTCACAGACTGAGAGGACTATCATATTCACTATAATAATGAGCGGGGTGCCATTATACACCTTCTGATATAGTATATATATATATATATAAATATATTATAATTAAATATATTATATATTATATATATATATAATATATATATAATAATTATATAGTATATATACTATATATATATATATATATTATTATATATAAATATATTATATATTATTAATATATATATATATTAATATAATATATATCATAAAATAATATTAAACGTATCACATATCAATTTAGGCCTGTCATTTGGCCATACTCCTTACAAAATATAAAATGATGGTAGTAGTATGTAGTCATTAATTAAATGTACGTACTGTAAAAATCTGCTATATAAATATATCTACTAGCTATAAAATAATATACTCTATAGATAACTTATATGTATAGTATATAATTTATATGAATGAATATATCGAAATTATATTAAGTACCAATAATATATACTTAAGTACATAAAGAAATTAACTAAAATATTAAAAATCTATTTGGCACAAAATCATTTCCGACACGTATAGCTTTTTGACATAAAGATTTATTGTAAACAATATATATTACCTTAACCGCGCCGTGAGCCCGTTTTAGCATTAATTATCTACTCATATAGAATTCTAGTTAATGTAATAAACAGGCACAGGCCTGTACTGATGATACTTATTATCACTAATTACGTAGAAGTGCTGTACTAATAACTAGTAGCTTTAGAGAAACAGATGTCACATTGATGCGCACACTGAGTTGCCACGTCACTGAGCTTAGTCACAGTATTAGGAGGACTTCTGTAAAACGCAGCTTATTAATTATTAATAATATAAAAATAATATATATATATATATAATATATATATATCTATATATATAATATATTATATAATATATATAATTAATAGTAACAATGTCCTACAAATTCAAACTATTGAGATAGGTAGTCTGCTGAGTGTGATGGAAACAATACTATTATATTATCACGTATCTAGGAATGCAATGAATCGGCGGAGAGTATATTGAGTGGAAAAGGGTGGTTGCGATCGGTTCCTATATATACGCGGTCGACATTCTGATATAGTCACGGCCCTATACTATATATAATTTATGTCATAAACTTAAAACTTTGCATAATAAATAGATTATTTAAGGTATATGAGTGTATAGTTTGATTAATTTTTAAAAATAATATATAAGTAGGTACCTATAATTAATTCGAAAACTCACAAAACTAAATACATATAAAATATAAAGAGTAACTACCTATTTGTGAAATTAATAAACATATACTATTAATAATCTATGATCACTTACTATGATACTGACCTCAAAATTGTAAATTAATTATTGCTTTACACAATCATACGAGAATTCTGTGGTATGATTATATGGTAATAATATTTCAATATGAGACTACACACGTATATTATCTCAATATACTGAGATCGTATTACTATTATATATATTATATATATATAAAGCAATAAAATGTTTCATAAGGAAATCACTATATACAGAAATTAGAAAAAATCCAAAAAAAATTAGTCTATAAAGTGGGTTTATTCATCAATTGCTAAATATTTTACAGTTATGTTGAGTGTAATGTAATTAAGAATTCGAACATACAAATTTTTATCTAAATCGAATAAAATTATATTTATTACTACGCTAATAATTTATAATATATACCGTTTAATTACTCAAATTAATATACGTAAGGCGCTTCAATAGATATATTACCGTTATAGGAAAATATATGAGAGTCTGTGTTCAAATTATGTGCTAGAGCGTCCACCTATTAAAAAAAAATACAAGCTGTGATGTATTAATGAGTGTAGGACAATAATCACTTTGATATTTCTCTATATAAAGTATGACAGTTAGAAAGGATCGCGTGGTGTTGAAACATGAAAACGAAAAATATTCTTAGTGAGTTAAGTGCTAGTGTCAGTCCACAACTTTAGCAAAAATATTGGTTGGATAACTGACTGACAATACATATTATTTTATTCTCATAGGAGATATAACAGCAGAAAAAACGCAAATTTTTCTTACTAATGTGAAGGTACATTAATATTCCATTTATAATTCTATAAAATTCCTATAATAATTATAATGTTATAATTATATCACACATTTTAATTTATCTGAGGTATATATATATATTATATATTATAGTAATATAACTCGGTACAATGCCATATCTAAATATGTATTTATCAACTTAATCTCATATACCTTAAAATACGCATAGCCTCGGCACGGTAGGCTATCTTACTATATGTATATCTTTCTCATTATAATATTACAAATTTATATATAATAAAGGCATTCTATACAGCGTTAAAACTCCGAGCTTTCTG
>JABUQX010105406.1:12500-15000 GCA_015478945.1 Trachelipus rathkii
CTTTGAGTGTGTATCAGGAGTACACACATCGAGATTAAATCGCTGACTCTCTAGTACATTATTACTCTTCACTATTAAGATCCATTATTCAGATATACATGTATAATAAAAACACTTATGTGATCAATTATAATTTCTGTAAGCTAATAATGAATTTTTGTACTTAGCACGTACCTTTGTGTGATACCTATAGTTTCTTTTAATGTAGAAATTAATTGTACCATTTTAATAGCTTCACATATAAAGCTCGATATGTTTTGATTATTCCATTTTCGGCTGTAGCTCATAAGGCATTTATTATTGGTAGGATATTTTTTATATAGTTTATTTGTTTTCTTTCTTTTGATTTAAATCTATTGTTGTATAATATTTCAAGCAGAGTTTTTTCTCATTCATAACTCACAGACCTTCTATCATCCATGGTCATAATAATGAGTCAATACAACAATGTTAACAACATTAAGCTGGGCTCTGTGGTGATTCTCTTATTGTAATATTTTTTTGTCAAAAAAAAACTCAATTTTTGATTTTTGGATATTTTTTGGATATTTTTAAGAAATGTGACGTCACGATACCAATAATAATTTGGTAAACAAACTTTTTTTTAATTTTTCGAATAAGTATTATTTTTAACCCTACGGCCCTATATCTGAGTTCAAAAATCTTAAAATAGGGCTATAGTCTATGACACAATGGAAACAGCAACACTAAAGAGTGTTATTCAATAATGAGTAATATATTTACATCAGAAATAAAAGAAACATGTCTGAAACATGATCTTTTGTTGACATTTTTAATAGTGTAGGAATTTGAAACAGAGTAGCCTTGCATATATTATTATTCTAATTTTTTATTTCTATTGAAATTAAATTACTTAAATATCAAAAAAAATAAAAAATTCAAAACAATATATAAAAAAGCAAAAAAATAAAAAAAGCAAAAAATCATGATTTTTTGGAGCCAAAAAATCAAGTGAAAAAATCAGTTGAAAAAAATCAATTGATTTTACCCGTGCCATCCCTGCTTAAAAGGATACTGGAAAATTTTGGATGCAGCATATTTTCAGACTGAAATGAAGAATCATTAGAAAATAGTACACAATGGCACACTAGTTTCCAACATAAACCCTTTTGATTTGGCTCAGCTATTTTACCTATATTAATTAAATTAATTAATAATTAATGTAATTAATGAATAGAATTATAAATTAAGAAGCCACATGGTCTACCCTAGACTTCCAGTCAACCAACAAATAATTAAGAATTAAGAATAATAATTAAAAAGTCGCATTGGCCCTTCTAGAATTGTCCGCATCAATTCATAATAATTAATAAATAAAAATAATAATTCAGAACCGCATGGGTCTATCAAAGACTGTCCCAGTCAACCTCATATACATTAATAATAAAGAATAATTATTAAGAAGCCGCATTAATCCCTCTAGAACGTCCCAGTTCTAATCATCCCCCTCTCTGTTCCACAGTCGGCCGACACCCTAAAAAAATTTATTAAAAAATAACAATTTTCTCCAGAGCAAATGAATAAAAAAAAACAATTTTGGCAACTCTTGCGCTCTTCTACTGCAGAAACGGAAGCTTACTCAGAGCGTTACGCTGTCAAGTCTAAGATGATACTAATATTAAGGTGTTATTAATAAATATAGAATAAAAAATTTTTTTAAGTTTCACACATGAAACCTGCTCACTGAATTCAAATGTTATTTATTTATCCTGTAGCTGCTATAGTTTTTAGATACATATGCATGTTGCTTTCTGGAGTCTGGCCATATATATATATATATATATATATATATATATATATATATATAAATAATATATAAACAAATATATATATATATATATATATATATATATATATATATATTATATTATTAATATATATATATATATATTATATATTATATATATATATACTTCAAAATATATTTAAAATAATTGTGAGTACAGTACATGTTAAATTATAAATTATTATATTTGATTTCGCATTTCTCTCAAGGTTTAATGTACTTTTATGTTCAAATGTACTTTATTGCCGCTTATCCAAGAAATTAAACCGGTAACTCTCTTTCTCCCCCCAATTTTTCCGTTCCTCGTTCCTCCCTACGATATAGATGGCTGATGCATAAAATAAACTGAAAATTACGTAGTTATACTTTCGTCTTTCGAGAACCAAAAGTAGTGTCAAAAACTACATATGCATGATAAATGCGCAAAGGGCAACATGCAACATAGTCCAAATATCATGTATGAATATATATTAATATATATAATTATATATAATATATATATATATATATATATATATTATATATATAGTATATATATATATATATAATATAATATATCAGGGCGTCCGCACATAGGGGCAAGGAGGGGCACTTGCCCCTCACTCATGAAATTCGGGATCTGAATTTTTAAAATAATATATATAATATATATATTAATATATATATATATATATATATATATATATATATATA
>JABUQX010105406.1:25000-35000 GCA_015478945.1 Trachelipus rathkii
AAGGTCGTGAGACCGAATTTAAGGTCTGAAAGACCGACTTCCAAGGTTTTGAGCCTGAACTCAAGAGTTTCTAACCCAAAAGGGGCGGAGCCCCCAAAGGTTTTTTTTTTTTATTTTGGTTCCTAGAAGGTTTTAAATAATCGATAGATAATTGGTTCCAATCGATTATCGTGATCGATTACCCCTAAATCGGATCTTTAAATCGTCTTTCTACGTGCTCTGGTAGGCATTTTAGCAATGAAAATATATTCGAAAGAAAATAATTACAATAATTAACATTCGATTAAAATCGCTTGTTATGTTTGTGACAACCTGCGCGCGAACCCACCCTTTCGCTAGGAATGAATAGAGCTATCGCTTTCAAACTTGGGTAATATGATTATTGTGTTGTATAAACTGACAAGGCGAGTTTGGTGACCGTACGTTCACCTAAGGGTGTTGCCCTTTACGCCAAGGTCAAATTAGCCCTGAAAACCATGTTAGGCTTAACGTATCGGAGTGAAATTTGAATGTGAGCTATATGATGACGTAATCTCGTCGGAGACGAGATTACGTTCCTCCCTGCGTCCCCGTAAGGGGGGACGCTGCCCACTAAAAATTAAAAAATGATCATAGAAGAATTGAAACTCAGAGAAAGGAGTAGGGAGTTCAGAGTCGGAGACGGAAGTTGGAGCGGAATTCGTTCCGAGTCCAGGGACCCCCCGGATGGGGTCCCCCTTTGAAAAAAAGAAGAAGAAATGAATGGAATGAAAAAGAAAGAGAAGAGAAAGAAGAAAGAGGAGGAGGAAGAGGAATGGAAAGAATGAAGAAGAAGGAGTCTGACTCAGAAGAGTAGAAGGTGGACAGCTGCACACGGTGCTGGCTCCGGTGCGGTGCCCAGTTAATAAACATTCGTATAATAATAAACCAATATTGAATGTCTTTATATATGTTTCGAGTCTGTAGATTTCGAAAATAATGGTTTCAGAACAATCAAGAAAAAAAAATAATTAATATAATAACTAAATAAATAAATAAAATTTCTATTAAATTTTATGTTTATAACTTCCAAATTTACGTTTTACATACCTTAAAGCAGTAAAATCAAAGTAAATCAAACCACCATACCACCACCCCTCTCCGGATCTATTGAATCTATTGATCTATTGATCTAATGATTAAGGTCAAATTTTTACTTAAAAATTGTCATGTTTTACATACCCTAACAGTAAATGCAGTAATCAAACCCACCATTCACCCACCCTCAGCTGTCCAATCATATCTAATTGATTTGTTGATCTATTGATCTATTTGATCTATTGATTAAGGTCAAATGTTTTTACTAAAATGTAAACGTTTTACATACCCTAATAATCAGTAAATCACTTAAACAAACGCACTATCCAACTCCCTCCCAGAACCATCTGTGGATCATATTCATCTATTATTAAGGTCAAATTTTACTAAAATTGTCATTTTTACATACACTAAATCAGTAAATCAAGTAAACTCAAACCGACATCCAGCCACCCCCTGGCCAGGTTGTGACTATTATCTATTGATCTATGATTCAAGTCACATTTTTAGTATCATTTTTGGATAAAACTAACATAAAATCAAGTTCTTTATACACGCTGATTCAACTGAATATATGCTACGTAACAAAGTTTTCACAGTTTCTAATAACACTAACATAGTAACCTGAACAAAAATATAATGTAGCAACGACAAACTAACACCTTAAGCACGAATAAACTGTAACATTAACAAAGTGTCCTACATTATCAACAGTAAATGTAACTAACAAGGCATACAAAAACGTAGCCTACTCACACACCTTTTCATGCATATCTTTAACATATCAATGTTAATTTTACATTAACATAGTAACATTTATCAAAGATTTATCATATCCTAACCTAACTATTGTAATGAACTAAGAAATAAAATGACACACACACACACACACACACACACACACACACACACACACACACACACACACACACACACACACACACACACACACACACACACACACACACACACACAAAAAAACACAAACATTATCAAAAAAAATAAAAAAAAAAAAAAAAAAAAAAAAAAAACTAAAATAAAAAAAAAAAAAAAATAAATAAAAAAATTAAACAAAGTATAAATGCAAAATAAAACTTACAAAAGAAAATTAAAAAATTAAAAAAAATTAAAAAATTAAAAAATTAAAATAAATAAAAAAATTAAACAAAGTATAAATGCAAAATAAAACTTACAAAAGAAAATTAAAAAATAAAAAAATTAAAAAATTAAAAAAATTAAAAAAAAAAAAATTAAACAAAGTATAAATGCAAAATAAAACTTACAAAAGAAAATTAAAAAAATTAAAAAAAATTAAAAAAATTAAAAAATAAAAAAAAAAAAAAAAAAAAAAAAAAAAAAAAAAAAAAAAAAAAAAAAAAAAAAAAAAAAAAGTTAAAAAAATAAATTTAAATAAAAAATAAAAAAATAAAATGAAAAATAGCAAATAAAAAAATAAAAATAAAATTTAAATAAAAATAAAAAATAAAAATTAAAATAATAAAATTAAACACAAAGTATAAATGTAAAATAAAAAATTATAAAAAAATAGTAAACAATATATGTATGTTTCAACTTAGGGAAAAAAATTATATTCAGGTGTGAGGACGGTTATTAAAAGAAAAGAAAATTGAAATGGAAATGTAGTCTTCAAAACATTAGATAAGAGGGTTATCTTTGCAGATGCAATGCAATTTGACGATAGTACATTGTTAGACAGAATGCTGTATGTAATATCTGCAATGAAAAATATATGATAAAGGATGTAATCATTTCTCCGAGTCTTTTCCACAGTACTGAAGCAGAAATTTTGAAGTAATGAACTTAAGAATAAATGACAACACAACACACACACACACACAACACCACACACACATACCCAGAAAATATATGCTAACCTATAAGTTTTCAATTAAATTAAGCTAACAATAACATCACCTGAACTAAAAATATAAATGTAACAACGACAAACTAACTACCTTAAGGCACGAAAATAAACTGCTAACATTTAAACAAAGTTCCACACTTAACAACAGTAAAAGTAACTAACATAGCATACAAAAACGTCACCTATAACCTACTCACACTTTTTCATGCATATCTGTAACATATCAATGTTAATTTTACATTAACATAGTAACATTTATCAAAAGATTATTATAAACTAAACTAACTATTTGTAATGAAATAAGAATAAATGACCACACACACCACACACACACACACACACACACACAACGACACAAATCAACACACACACACACACCACACACACACATCACACGACATTAAACTGCTACATTATCAAGTTCATGTTAAAAAAAAATTAAAAAAAATAAAAAAAATAAAAAATTAAAATAAAAAAAAAAAAATTAAACAAAGTATAAATGCAAAATAAAACTTACAAAAAAAAATTAAAAAATTAAAAAATTAAAAAATAAAAAAATAAAAAAAAATAAAAAAATTAAAAAAAAAAAAAAAAAAAAAAAAAAAAAAAAAAAAAAAAAAAAAAAAAAAAAAAATAAACAAGTATAAATGCAAAAATAAAACTTACAAAAGAAAATTAAAAAAATTAAAAAATAAAAAAAATTAAAAAAAAATAAAAAAAAAAAAAAAAGAATAAAAACAAAATAAAACAAAAAAAAAAAAAAAAAAGTTAGAAAAATAAATTTAAATAAAAATAAAAAAATAAAAATGAAAAATAGCAAATAAAAAAAAAAAAAAATAAATTTAAATAAAAAATAAAAAATAAAAATTAAAATAATAAAATTAAACACAAAGTATAAATGTAAAATAAAAAATTATAAAAAAATAGTAAACAATATATGCATTTTTCAACTTAGGAAAAAAATAAAGTTATATATTAACGTTATAAAAAAGAAAAATGAATTGAAAATATATGAAATGTCAGTCTTCAAACATTTAGAAGAAGGGTGTGTTATTTCACTATCATAGTAATATTTACATAACGTACCTAACTTACGAATAAACAGTTTTCATTACCCAAGAGTATCTAAAGCAACACATTACCTTCCAAGAGAAATCCCAGGGGGATGCGCCCCTTGAAAGGGTGTGAATCCTGCGAGGGGGATCACCCCGAAGGGGTGTAAGCGGGCTTTGGGCCTCAGCCCGAAGGGCTGAGGCCTTGCCCCTCCTTCGGAGGGGTAAAGCCCGCCTTACAATTATTTTTTTTTTTTTTTTTAATTTTTTTTTTTTTTTTTTTTTTATTTTTTATTTTTTTTTTTTTTTAATTTTTTATTTATTTTTATTTTTTATTTTTTAATTTTTTTAATTTTTTAATTTTCTTTTGTAAGTTTTATTTTGCATTTATACTTTGTTTAATTTTTTTTTTATTTTAATTTTTTTATTTTTTTATTTTATTTAAATTTATTATTTTCTACATGGAACTTGATATGCCTAAGCAGTTTATTCGTGTGTGTGTGTGTGTGTGTGTGTGTGTGGTGTGTGTGTGTGTGTGTGTGTGTTGTGGTGTGGTGTGTGTGTGTGTTCATTTATATCTTGTTCATCTACAATAGTTTAGGTTAGGAATATGAATAAATGCTTTTGATAAATGTTTACTATGTTAATGTAGTAATTGAATATTGAATATTTACAGATATCGCATTAAAAAAGTGTGAAGTAGGTGACGTTTTTGTATGCTAGTTAGTTACTTTACTGTTGTTAAGTGTGGAACTTTTTTAAATGTTAGCAGTTAATTCGTGCTTAGCTGTATTTTAGGGTTTGTCGTGTACATTGAGTGAGTTTTTAGTTCAGGTGATGTTATGTTAGCTTTATAATGTGAAAACTTATTAGGTTTAATGAACCTGGTATGTGTGTGTGTGTGTTGTTGTGGTGTGTGTTGTGTGTGTGTGTTGTGTGTGTGTGGTGTGTGTTTGTGTGTGTGTCATTTATTCTTAGTTCATTACAATAGTTAGGTTAGGACATGATAAATCTTTGATAAATGTTATAAATCGTTTAATAATAAATATCATTACTGTTTACATAACTGCATCTGTTCTAACATGTACATATCGTCAATTGCATTTCATCATCTTGCAAAGATAACCCATCTTTCTAAATGTTGAAGACTGACATTAATTATGATTTCACATCTCATTATCTTTTTATAAACGAGAACTAATATAATTTTTTTCCTATTTTAAATCACAAAAATATTTTGTTTACTATTTTTATAATTTTTTAATTTACATTGATGCTAAAAATGGAATTTATGCCGTAATATTGTAATTTTTTATTTTTTTATTTAAATTTCATTTTTTATTTTTATTTGCCATTTTTCATTTTTTTTTTTCAATATTTTTATTTATTTTTATTTTTCTAACTTTTTTTTTTTTTTTTTTTGTATGGTATTATTTTTATTTTTTTTTTTATTAATTTTTTATTTATTTACATTTTTTGCTTTTACCGCTCTATTTTTTTAATTTTGCTTTGTTTCTTTAATTATGCATTTATACTTATTTAATTTTTTTTATTTATTTGTATTTTTCAATTTATTTTAATTTTTTTAATTTTTCAATTACTTTTATAAGTTTTACTTTGCAATTATACACTTTATTTACTTTTTTACTTTATTTACCTTTTTTATTTTTAATTTTTAATTTTTTTAATTTTTTTCTTTTGTAAGTTTTATTTTGCATTTAATTTTTGTTTACTTTTTTTTTATTTTAAATTTTTAATTTTTTTAATTTTTTAATTTTTTTTAATTTTCTGTTCTAATTCTTTGTACATTATGCTTTTGTTTAATCTTTTTTTTTTTTTTTTTTTTTTAATTTTTTTTAATTTTTTAATTTTTTACATTTCTTTTTAAGTTTTATTTTTGCATTTATTACTTTGTTTAATTTTTTTTTTATTTTAATTTTTTAACTTTTAATCTTTTTTAAATTTTAATTTTTTATTTTTTAATTTTTTAAATTTTCTTTTCTAAGTTTTAATCATTTCCCACCTTTCTTATAAAATTTTTTTTAATTTAATTCTCATAAATTTTTTTAATTTTCTAACATTGAACTTTGATAATGTTAGCAACTTTATGTGTGTGTGTTGTGTGTGTGTGTGTGTGTGTGTGTGTGTGTGTGTGTGTGTGTTGTGGTGTGTGTGTGTCACATTTATTCTTATTGTGATGGCAAATTAGACCTTCTGAGATAGGAGAAAGATTGATAAATGGGCTATTTAATGGTAAAATAACAATTGATAATTTATAAGCATATGCATAAAAAGTGTGAGTGGCTCGTTTTTGTATGCTATGTTAGTTACTTTTACGGTTGATAAGTATGGAACTTTGTAATGTTAGCAGTTTATTATTCGTGCTTAAGGTGTGTTATGGTTTGTCGTTTATATTATATTTTTAGTTCAGTTATACTATGTTAGTGTTATTAGTGTGAAAACTTTGTTACGTTAGCATATACTCGTTGATCAGGGTATAAAGAAACTTGATTTTATGTATGTTATCCAAAATTATATCTCTAAAATGTGCACTTGAATCAATAGATCAATAGAATTCAATAGATCCAACATGGCCAGGGGGTGCTGATGGGTGATGATGTGTTTGATTGACTGATTACTGATTAGGTATGAAAACATGAAAATTTTAGTAAAAATTTGACCTTAATCAAATAGATCAATAGATCACAGATGTCAGGAGGGAGGTTGGAGTAAGTGGTTTGATTTACTGATTTTACTGATTTAGGGTATGTAAAAACTACAATTTTTAGTAAAAAATTTGACCTTAATCAATAGATCAATATAGATCAATAGATCAATAGATCATGATTGGACCGGAGGGTAGGTTGGGTGGTTGAGTTTACTGATTACTGTTTAGGTAGTAAAACATGACAATTTTAGTAAAAAAATTTGACCTTAATCAATAGATCATAGATCAATAGATCAATAATCAATAGATCACAACTGGTCAGGAGGGTGGTGGGTATGTGGTTTGATTACTGATTTACTGCTTTTTAGACTATGTAGAAACGAAATTTGGAGTTTAAACATAAAAAATAGAAATTTTATTATTTAATTTAATTATTTATTTATTTATTTATTTATTTTATTTTTTTTTCTTGATGGTTCTGAACCATTATTTTCCGAAATCTACGACTCGAAACATATATAAGACATCAAATACTTGTATCATTAACAACAAATATTAATACTCGGCACCAGCACCGAGAGCAGCAACCGTGCAGCTGTCGCTTCTACTCCTCCTGAGTCAGACTCCTTCTCATTCCTTCTTCCTTCCTCCTTTCCTCCTCCTACTTTCTTCTTCTCCTTCTTCTTCTGTTTTTGCATTCCAGCATTTCTTCTTGCTTTTTTTCAAAAAAAGGGGGGGACCGGTTTCTTGGGGTCTGACTCGAAACCGAATCCGCTTCCAACTCCGTCTTCCGACTCCGACTCCCTATCCTTTCTCTGAGTTTCAATCTTCTATGATCATTTTAATTTTTAGTGGGGCAGCGCCCCCCCTTACGCGGGGACGCAGAGGAATTAATCCGTCTCCGACGAAATTACGTCATCATATAGCTCACATCAAATTTCACTCCGATAGCGTAGCCTAACATGGTTTTTCCAAAGGGCAATTTGACTTGGCGCAAAGGCACACCCCCTTAGGGGTGACCTACAAGGTCACCAAAACTCCCTGTGATCAGTTTTACAACACATAATCATATTAGCCAAGTTTGATAAGCGATCAGCTCTATTCATTTCCTACGAAAGGTGGTCGCAGCAGGTTTGTCACAATACTACATCGCGATTAATCGAATGTTAATTATTGTTTATTTTCTTTCGAATATATTTTCATTGTTAAAGTCCCTCCAGAGCACACGTAAAAAGACCATTTAAAGATCGATTAGAGGTTAATCGATCACTGATAAATCGATTGGAACATCAAAAAATGATATATTCATCATTGTAAAACATCTAGGACCAAAAAAAAACCTTTTGGGGCTCCGCCCCCCTTTTTGGGGTAAAAACCCTTGAGTTCAGGCTCAAAACCTCGGAAGTCGGCCTTCCAGACCTTAAATTCGGTCTCACCGACCTTGAAAACCTTAACCTTGACACGTCAACCTGAAAACCAAATGTTGCAAAATGTTGCCTGCAACAATTTGCACACATTTGAACATATGCTTTGCAACATCTGCTGTGACCTTGGCTGTCCAGTTTCCCCCATATAGCTACTCACAGAGGCCGGGCCTCCCTAAAAAAAATAAAAGCAACTAATTTAATAAAATAATTCCAAAAATTATCTATTTTATTTACTAATTAAAATAATGTTTAAAAAATGTATACAAGAACGCTTATTTTACATTAAGATCATTTATTCTCTTGCGAAAAATTATTTTTTCAAAAGGATCATTGACTGGAGGAATTCGATTTGTGCCTCCAAGAAAGCATAATTATAATGCTTTCAAAACAAAACACTGGTTGTCATGGCAACGTAAAGAAACCTTATTCTTATTTTGTCTATTTTAAGGATTTTTCCACAAGGCCTCCTCTCGAACGACGATCCATAAAAATACCTTCTCCCAATATTTAAGTTAAATAAAAAAATTATTTAATATATATATATATATATATATCTATATATATATATATATAGCTATATATATATATATCTATATATATATATATATAACTATATAATATTATATCATATATATATATATTACTATATATATATATATCATATATATATTTAATAGAAGAGAGAGAGAGAGAGAGAGAGAGAGAGAGAGAGAGAGAGAGAGAGAGAGAAGAGAGAGAGAGAAGAGGAGAGAGAGAGAAGAGAGAGAGAGAGGAGAGAGAGTTATACTAAAATTTACTATATTTTTGTTAATATTTTAGGGTCAGCCTGCCGGAAAGGCAACATGAATGCAGCAAAAAAAAAAAATAATAAATAAACAGCTACAGGCAAATAAAATAAAATTTTATTAATCAGGCGACATTTTTAATAAAATGAAAATTATAAAAAAAAAAATAATAATAACCCTTTTGAAAAATTTTTAAATTGTTAAAAATGTTTGAAATCTTGTGTGATATATCATTTTTTTGAGAAGAGAAGCAAGGAGCTCCATCACTAAGAGTGAACATTAAGGTTGCCAAATGTCGATTTTTTTACTAAAAGAATATCCCCAAGGGTAAACGGACAAAAATGGACAGATCGGGGTTTCTCGCCTATCCGTGGGACGAAACGACGGGGGTCCCCTCTGTCCTCCGTCGGCTCGAACCCCTAAAAAAGGAATAAAAAAAAATTAACATTTTTTCCAGAGCATAATAAAAAAACAATATTTGGCAACTCTGCTCTCGTACAACTGCCGAAATGAAAGGTTAATGAGAACGTACGCTGCAGCCCTAAAATTATAGCAAATTTTAAGGTGTTATTAAATAAATATTAGAATAAAATCATAATATATATTTTTTTTAAGTTTATTATAAGAAATTGCTTTCTGAAATCAAAAATGTTATTTATTTTCCTGTATCTGTTATATTTTTTAGTTACATGCATGATGCTTTCGGGAGGCCTGGCCTAATTTTAGTTATAAATTTTGATAATTTTGCTCCTAATTTTGGTTATACAAATATTGGTGAAATCCTAGAATTGCCGAAAAATATTTAATTACAAATTGGCATATGTTGCTTCATATCATTTTATATATAGCTTAAGAAGAAAAGTTGAAAAAAGGGGGGAAAAAAAAAAGTGAAATTTTTTCTAGATTTATACACGCATAGGTGAGTGTGGTGGTGCTGTTAATCGTTAATGTTTGTGCAAATTTGGAAAAATGAATACTGAAAAAGAAAATGATATAGTGGTATGATATATAATTATATATAATATATATATAATATATATATATATATATATATATATATAATATATATATTATAATTATAAATTATATATATATAATATATATATAATATATATATATTAATATAG
>JABUQX010105406.1:40000-49468 GCA_015478945.1 Trachelipus rathkii
TAACATTCCTTTTGTTACTTAGATGTTGTAAATTTAAAAATCCTAATGTCAAGGTAGTATTCGCATAATACTTCATATAATTATTATATTTAATTAGTCATCTAACAATATTAGTGTGTACAGAGTATACAGACTCGCTCATTCTCAAAGCTCAAATATTAATTAACCCCAGAGGAAGTGTGGTAAGTCGCTCCATAACCATAATAACACGAAGACAGAAATTTGTTAAATGGATATCATGAACTGTTTCTTATGTATTTCGGTACGCTGAAAACGAATATTTCCTCTAAATTTGCACAACGGGTTTAGTTTTTTTTGTAATTTTACATATTTCATAAACTAACAATATAATTCACAGAGTGTAAAATGTCTTGTTTTGTTTAACTCTATTTTCTTGCGATTTTATGAAAAAAAGGTGATCGCCAGCAATATAAAGCGTATAAAAAGTAGGAACTAAAAAATAGATAAAATAAACGCCAAACATGATAAAACATGTTTAGCGAACTCGATAAAAATAAACCTCGGTCCGACGTTTTTCATGAGTCATTTGCCTTCAGTTTGTATCTGGACGTTGAATGTGAAGTGTGTGATATTAATATATTGTTGATTATATATATATATATATATATATATATATATATATATATATATATTTTATATATATATATATATATATATATATATATATATATATATATATATATATATATATATATATATATATATATATATATATATATATATATACGTTCAAATTGTTTAATTTCACTTACAGATCAGATACCTTAATTAAAATGCCACGAAATTGTAAAAATGATCCAAACAAATTTTGTTACATTTGTGGTGAGGTAACGTTGAAGTCCCAAATGAGGAATATTACTCCCTTAATAAAAAAGCATATAAACTTTATTTTGAAATTAAGCTTGGTGATCAAGATAAATCTTGGGCACCTCATATTTGCTGTGCGTCTTGTGTAACATTACTTAGTGGTTGGCTTAACGGACAGTCCAGACATATGCCATTTGCAATTCCAATGGTATGGAGGGAACCAAAGGATCACGCAATGGACTTATTTTTGCATTACAAAAATTGCTGGAACAATCAAGACCAAGAAGACCATTAAATATCCAAACCTACCTTCGGCTATTAGGCCTGTTCCTCACAGCGAAGAGCTTCCTATCCCTGCACCACCTGAAAATGTGAATCTCCTGTCAGAAAACTCTGACGAAGAAGATTTACAATTACGTCCAGAAAATGACGACTTTGAAGACCTTGATTATGATGGAATGTCAACAGAACCTCATAGAATTAATCAGCATGAACTCAATGATCTAGTTCGTGATCTATCATTGTCAAAGAAACAGGCAGAACTATTGGCATCTAGATTAAAGGGTTGGAATCTCCTTGAGAAGGGAACTACAATTTCCTCTTATCGGCGACGCGAAGAAGAATTCCGACTCTTTTTCTCGGTAGACGGCAATTTAGTGTATTGTACTGATGTTGATTCATTAATGAGAGAATTAGGAGACTGTCATGATCCTAAGGAATGGAGATTGTTTATAGATTCTTCTAAACTCAGTTTAAAAGCAGTGCTTCTTCATAATGGAAATGTGAAACCTTCGACTCCTATTGCCTATGGAGCCCATATGAAAGAGACCTACGACAACATGAAAATTTTGTTATCGAAAATACGATACGAACAGCATTCTTGGAATATATGCGGTGATTTAAAAGTTATAGCACTTTTGTTAGGTCTCCAACAAGGATATACTAAATTTTGTTGTTTCCTATGCGAGTGGGATAGCAGAGATCGCAAAAATCATTTTGTCAAGAAGCAATGGCCTAAAAGAAATCTAATACCTGGAAATAAAAATGTAATTTTTCAACCACTTGTGAAACCTGAACTCGTATATCTTCCTCCTTTGCACATCAAACTCAGGTTAATGAAAAATTTTGTAAAATCGATGGATCAGTGATACTAAAATTAAAGAGGGTATATTTGTAGGCCCACAAATAAGGGAGCTAATGAAGGACCATCACTTTGATGAAAGCTTGAATAATATTGAAAAACCTGCATGGAGATCCTTTAAAAAGGTCATAACTGGGTTTCTAGGCAATATTAAGGCCGACAACTATGAAGAACTAGTTTCCGAACTCTTTCGAAATTATAAAGCAATGGGATGTAACATGTCCCTAAAAATACATTTCCTTCATTCACACTTGGACTTTTTTCCTAACTGCAATCTAGGCGCTATAAGCGATGAGCATGGTGAGCGATTCCACCAAGATATTTCAACTATCGAAAAACGTTATCAGGGAAATTGGAATCCAAATATGCTTGCAGACTATTGTTGGGGACTTAAAAGGGATGTTTCTCAAGCAAACTACAGTAGAAAATCTTCAAAATCTACATTTTAAATTGCAGAAGTATATAGGTGAGTAAATTAACTAAAGCTTATCATTTTATAACAATATTAAAAATTTTTACATTTTTTTACAAAAACCTTCCTGTTACAACAAAATGGTATGCAAATTGAATCAGCGCAAAACTCCATATAAGAAACACCCATTTTTACTTCCATTTAACAGACAAAACGTCAAATTTTGTCGTAATGTGTAATCTACCGACTCCTAGTTTCCGTGAGAGACAGAAGACCAATCTCGCCTGTCTTCATCTTCAACTGATGTCATATTGCTTTCACAATTCCACCACCACGCAAATAATCACACCCAACACCTTCCATGTTAAGAGCTTGATATTAATAACGTTAAAATCAGTATCTTTCATCAATAAATAACTATAGAGAGGTCATCAACAAGATTCATTCATCAAAATTTAGAGGTTGCTAACAATATTAGAATATCTATAAATGACACTCTATATATATATATATATATATATATATATATATATATATATATATATATATATATATATATATATATATATATATATATATATATATATATATATATATATATATATATATATATATAGTGATTGGTACGATTGTTCTAATATTGGATAGCAAACCTCTAAATTTTGATGAATGAATCTTGTTGGTTTAAATGACCTCTCTACTAGTTATTTATTGATGAAAGATATATACCTGATTTTTTAACGTTTATTAAATATTCAAACTCTTGAGCTTAACATGGAAGTTGTTGAGATTATTGATTATTTGCGGGTGGTGAGATAAATGTGAATTCTGATACTGCTGATAAAGACGTTATAAACAGAAGAGATATAGAAAGAAAACAGCTGGGAAACTTCGCGAAAGTGAAGAAAAAGAAAATTTTATGAAAAATAAAGTTCTCTACAAGATTCAAGTTTTTAACGAATTAAATTTTTTTTTCACAAAATGAGAAACATAATTATTTTATGATTTTAAAAAATTGTTATTGAAGATATAATAATTGAATTTTGATCGATAAATAAATAAATTGTGAAGTGGCATAATTACCAGTATATGTGCTTTTGGACTCTTAGATTTTATTGAGGTTTTTTTGCCTTATTTTACTTGAAGAAGAATATTCAAGGATCTCAAGGATCCAAGTGCAACTTAGTAAAAGTAACAGAAGTGATTCTAATAAAATTTAAGTACAAGTGTTGCTACAAATCATCATCAGGAAAGAATAAATTTACTGAGGTTTCCTACTTTGTCTTACGTGAAAAAGATCACCTCAAGGTTTTCAAGCAAGAAAGAATTAAGTGTAGGAAAAAAGCAAAGGAACTCTAGAAGAGTATCTTACATCAAGGAGTTTACATCAAGGATCCTTTTGATTTTCCTATAGGAATAGATTCGAAAGCTGAGAAGAAGAGGAGTGTCTTCAACAGTAGGAAGAGTATACATCAAAGTAATTATTAATTTGTAAACAATAACATAAGTTTTAATTTAAGTTTTATATATATATATTGTGAATTAGTTTTAGAATATAGATTTAGGGTATTTTTAGGGTGTGGTTGTTTGAGCGGGGTTTGGAGCTTGAGGTATTGGGAAGTGCCTCAGGTTGTGGGATCCCGGTAAGCGTGCAGCCAAATCAAGTGTGGGAATAGTAGAAAGTAGAGTGGTGAATAAGAGGGTCAGGATAAAAGAGAGTAAGGGAGAGTAAAGAGATAGGATGGGCAAAAGAGAGTGGGTTGTATGAATGTGAGAGGGATAAATGAGGATTTGAAAAGGGAAGAAGTGGGGTTAATGTTCGAAGAAAAAAGGTTGGATGTGCTAGGGTTGACAGAAACAAAGCTGAAAGGATAGAAGGAGATGGACTTTGGAAAATTTAAGGGTATGATTTCGGGGGTGAACGAGAGAGTGAGGGCGAGGGAAGGGGTAGGAATAGTTATGAGGAAAGAGGTGTGGGATAAGGTAAAAATATGCAAATAGGTGAGTTCGAGAATAATGTGGGTTAAAGTGAAATTTGGGGGGAAATGTGGGTTTTTATATGCGCGTATGCACCAGTAAATGGAGCGAGGGAGGAGGAGAGAGAAAGATTTTGGAGTGAGTTGAATGAATGTTGGGAAAGTTTCGGGGTAAATGATAAAATTTGTTTATTAGGAGATTTGAATGCAGGAGTGGGAAGAGAGGAGATGGGGAGAATTATAGGTCCATTTGGGGTAGGGGAAAGGAATGATAATGGAGAAAGTCTGTTAGAATTGTGTGTTGATAGAAGAATGATAGTTGGGAATACTTGGTTCAAGAAAAGTGAAAATCATAAGTATACATGGAAGAGTGAGATAACGGGGGGAGGGCGATATTGGATTATGTGTGTATAAATAGAAAGGATAGGGGCAGATTACTAGATGTAAATGTATTCAGAGGGGCAGGTAGGGGGTTATCTGATCACTATTTGGTGGTTGCTAGGTTAAGGGTAGGGGGAGAGGTAACGGTTAGGGAAAGAAAAAAAGAGGAGAATAGAAGTCATAAAGGTGGAAAAATTAGATGAGGCAATGTGTAAGAGGGAGTTTAGGAGGGGTATGGAGGATAGGTGGAGGGACGTGAGAGGGACGGAAATTAGGGAAGTGGAGGAGGAGTGGATGAGATTTAAAGAGACAATTTGTGAAGAGGCCAGAAGGATATGTGGAGTAAAAAAGGTGGGAGCAAGTAGAAGGAAAGGAAGTGAATGGTGGAGTGAGGAGGTGAAAGAGTTGGTGAAAAAGAAAAAAGAGGTTTATGTGAAATGGTTGGGGAATAGGAGAAGGGAAAGCTGGGAGGAATATAGAAGGGTTAGAGTGAGCAAAGAGGGCGGTGGAGAGGGCGAAGAGAAATGCAAACAATGAATGGTGTAGAAAAGTGACAGAAAATTTTGAAACAGGGAGCAAGATATTCTGGAAAGAAGTAAATAAAAAAAGGAAGAAGATGGAGGGGTTAGGAGAGAGGGTTAAGGGAGGGGAAGGGGAATGGATAGGAGGGGAGGATAGGGTGAGGAAAAGATGGGGGGAATATTTTAGAGGAGTGGTTTTCAAACTGTGTGCGGAGAGATGAGGAGGATTTACAAGAGGTGAGGATGGGGGGGAAGTGGGGCAGGAAGGGGATATGGAAATACAAATGGAAGAAATTATTAGGGCGTTAACTAAAGGAAAAAAAGGAAAGTCCACAGGTCTAGATGGTGTGAGTATGGAAATGTTACAGATGGGAGGCAGAGGGGTGGAGGAATGGTTGTATAGGTTATATAATTTATGTTGGAGGAGGGGAGAGGTTCCACAGGATTGGGAGGATGGTTGTTTGGTTCCTCTGTATAAAGGGAAAGGGGATAGGATGGAGTGTGGGAATTATAGAGGTATTTGTCTTTTGAGTGTAGTAGGGAAAGTGTATGGGAGAATACTAATTGAGAGGGTGAGAGATTTAACGGAGGAGAGAATGGGGGAAGAACAAGGAGGATGTGTGTGGATCAAGTATTTACAATGAAGATGCTTGTGGAGAAAGGTATAGAAAGGAAAGGGAAAGTGTATGGGTGTTTTTTAGATCTGGAGAAAGCATATGATAGAGTGAAGAGGGGGGAATTATGGAAGGTGCTGGAGGAATATGGAGTAGGGGGTAAATTAGGTAAAGGTATTAGGGCCTTTTATAGGAATAGTAGAATGTGTGTGAGAGTATTAGGAGGGGAGAGTGAGATGTTTGGGGTAGAGAGAGGGTTGAGACAGGGATGTGTAATGTCACCGTGGCTTTTCAATTTATTTATGGAGAGTGTCTGCAGAGGAATGATGAGGGAGGGAAGAGGGGTGGAATTGATGGATAGGGGTGATAGATGGGAAGTGAACATGATACTATTTGCGGATGATACTGCCTTAGTGGTGAAGAATTCAGAAGGGCTGTAGTATTTGGTGAAGGAGTTTGAGAGAGTGTGTGGACAAAAGGGTCTTAAGATAAATCCAGGTAAGAGTAAAGTGTTAGTGTTTGAGGAGGAGGAAACAGATGAGGGGATGGGGTTAGAGATTAGAGTAGGAGATGTAGTATTAGAAGAAGTAAAGGTTTTCAGGTATTTAGGGATGGATTTGGGTAAGGAAGGAGGATGAAGGAAGAGATAGATCATGAGTAGGAGAAGAAATGAGAGCAATTGAGTGGTCTGAGGGAATTATGGAAAAGGGGGGATTTATCACATAAACTTAAGATAAGTATGTTTGAAAAAATATGTGTTCCAGCGGTACTATATGGGTGTGAAACATGGGGGTTGAATGCTAGGTCCAGGAAGAAGTTGGAAGTGTTTGAGATGAAAGGGTTGAGAGCGGTATGTGGGGTTAGTAAAAGAGAGAGGATTAGGAATAGGGTGATAAGAGAGAGATGTGATTGGAAGAATGGTTTGGTGAGAAGAGCGGAGAAGGGAATGTTAAGATGGTTTGGACATCTGGAGAGAATGGAGGAACAGAGGGTGGTTAGGAGAGTTTGGGAGGCGGAGGGGATAGGAAGGAGAGGAAGGGGGAGACCAAGAAGAAGGTGGATGGATGGAATAAAGGAAATGCTGGAAGAGAGAGGGATGAGGGTGGAGGAAGGTAGGGTGTTGGCGAGAGATAGAATGGAATGGAGGAGGTGGGTGGGGGCGAGATGAAGGTAAATATGAATTAGGGAAGCTGCACGTACCACTACCCCGCTTAAGGATTAAGGTTTGTAAATAATAATATATATGTATATATATACAAAGTTACTTAACGCCCACACTGAACGGGAGCTCGGATCAAAAAAAATTTTCACGAGGTAGCATCTATGATACATAAATAGATGTTCTAGTGTCGTAATTTTTTTACCTGTTCTAGGGGCGAAATTATATATATTATTTAAAGGTATTATACGGCAATGTAGGGGGCCTGGAGCCGACGTGGGGAACATAGGGGACGTTTTCCATACTACCTCGTAGGGGGAGGGGCGGAGGAACCCCCCGCGACATCCAAATACCAAAGAGCGGGGTTCCGGAGACCCTCCCCGGAGGGAAATAGTCCTACCCCGTAGTTCCTCGGAAGGCCGAGAGACCCCGACTCCTGCCATCGGTGCGGTATACCCTTGGGATATTCTTTTTAGTTAAAAAAACAAAACAAAACTATACTAGAAAGTCTTTATTTTAACGAGTAACGTATAAAGGTCTTAAATAGGCTCTCTCCTCACTATAATTATTAACAAAAATTTTTTTTTACATTTCTTTATAGTTAAAGGAAAGTTCACAAAGTATTCCTTTTCGCTGTAGCCATTGTAGTTTTTGAGATATGATTTTTTTCATTTCCTCCAGAAGATGTCGCTTATTTCTTTATCATAGAGGCTCAGTTCATAAATTCTTTTTTTTGATCCGAGCCCTGTTCCGTGTGGATGTTAGGTACCTACCATATATATATATATATATATATATATATATATATATATATATATATATATATATATATATATATATATATATATATATATATATATATATATATATATATATATATATATATCTGAGTTTTGGGCCTAGAGAACTGTCAGTAGATTCGCTTCTCAGGACATGTGGGAGGCTAGACCTTCTTTGTACTCTTTAAGGTTTACATGTAGTTATTTACACCATTTGGGACTTGGACCCTGTTCTTATATAAAAAAAAAAAAAAACAACAAGATTTTAGGAACAGAGTAATTACAATTCAGCGCTCTTCTATGTTCATCCATATTTTGCAAGAAGAAATACAACACGAAATGTACTTACATAGAGGAGCGTTACATTAGAATATTTACATTAGAAAATTGGCAGTTACAAATAACCACTTCTATGTTCATACATATTTTGCAGGAAGAAATCCTGTACACGCATAAGTGTACTTACAGAGGAGTTACATTAGCTTACAAAATATGCCACCAAATACTCTAAATATTGGATGACATAATCTTATATAAAGCGACATTGAATGAGTGCATAAATTATTTACAGAATCTAAGTAGAGGCCTTTAATGCAAATATTTACTGTCTTTCATACAATAGTTATATAAATGTTTGTCGCTTCGGCCGCATAATTGGCGAACGAAAAACATACACACGATAAATTTTTGGTATGGAGGCTCTAGGCCTACCCAAGTTTGCGTTTTCAAAGTATTCCTAAATCCTACAATAAATCGGCCGTAGGTCCTTTATTCCCGCATAGAGTTAGATACGTGAAATAGCACCATACTTAACTTGCTATTTATCGTATTATAAATAAAAACAAATATGCGGTAAACTATCACATTATTTCTAATCACATACATTGTATATGTATCTTATTGTTAAGCGCCTATTGCATAAATATTAGATATTTTGCCCAGCTCCTTCGTCTTACTCATTAGCCTCGCTCTCGCATTTCGTTGCGACCTGTATGCCTACGCATTGTCGTAGTTTACTCCTACCTCCTTAATTTTTATTAAATAACACTGTGCATGCTCATAAATAATTAATTTCAATTTTATCTAACACTAGTATATTTAAGTAACTACCTAATATGAAACTTTCACTCTGCCCTCTGCTCGACTATCGGCCCGTTCACATTTTGAGTTGTGGTGCAGGCCTACGCGCGTTCGGCGAAGGCTTATTCGATTAACCCCACACTACAACACTCAATTACGCACCATTTCTTTCACTGAACTCACCTCTAACGTTAGTAAGAACTATGCAGCACTATTTTGCTGTTTATTTGTTGATAAATATAAATCTTCGTGTGATATTAGCCGGAGAGATAGCTTCCATGCCCCCTCCGCACTACAAAACGTTTTCCTTGGCGAAAACAAAAGAGATGCGTTAACTGCATTCTTCAAAAGCACACAATATATTCATGCACGCGTTAGCTCATGTTATTATATATATATATATATATATATATATATATATATATATATATATATATATATATTTATATATATATTTTTATATATATATATATGGTATATATATATATATATATATATATATTTAAAGCAAGACCAAACAGCGGAAAGGTTTCACGATATTTGAAACAACACCACCCGAGTAACTGGTCCATATATA
>JABUQX010105407.1:0-15000 GCA_015478945.1 Trachelipus rathkii
AAATGTGAGTTTGGCAGAGGCGAGAAATAAAGGTGCATAATAGGAGTGAATGGATTTTTTTTTCAGGGGGTATAGTTGAGGCCTACTTGAGCCAAGGGATGAACCCTACAATTGACGGACAATGTCATAGTAATGGGTCCGTCGCGGTCACACATGAAGCTCTAGGTGGATTTTTCTGAACTGCGACGAGTTCTCACTAAAAGGTTTAAAGGGAGCGGTAAAGCTGTGCTTTCTTTTCGACTTTTGTCATATTCTTCTACTACTTTTCTGTTTTAGGTGCATGTAACGCATCTTACCCCCCAGTCCGGAGAGAGAAGGTGGGTGATGATATATATATATATATATATATATATATATATATATATATATATATATAATATATATATTTATATATATATATAATATATATATATATATATATATATTATAAATTCCACTAAAACTAATATATATAGCTAATAGTTTCTATATCCTAAAATAAAATACTATATCCTAAAATAAAATACTAAAATGGGCAAAATAGTATATATATATCTGGCGGTAAAAAGGTCAACATCTCACACTGAATCCACCAGAGTTGGGAAAGTGAAATCAGAGGTGGAGCAACAAGGGCCCGATTTGAAGCGATAAGCGGCGTTTGAAGGTGTTTAAGTCATTGGAATTATGTAAGAATGAGTACAGCTGGCAAGTCTGAGGTCAGAGTTGGGCAAGGAAAGAATGAGACTGTGTAAACTGACGAGTGTGACGAGCTCTCCACGTGGGAGGAGGTGTTCGATTAGAGAGTTCAGAAGATCAGTGTCTGTTTGTAATACCAATACTGTAGGAAGAGTGTAAATACGAGAGGGTGATCATAGATAGGGAGTAGAAGAGAGAAAAGTGGGCCAAGAGTCAAAGGGGGACAAGAGACGAAAGGAGACAAGAGAAAAGAGAGAGAAGTAGAGAGGAAGAGAGAGAGTTAGTGAGAGTAGGGGAGAGCGAGAGTTAGTGAGAGTAGAAGAGAGAGAGAGAGTAGGAGAGAGAGAGAGAGTTAGTGAGAGTAGAAGAGAGAGAGAGAGAGTGAGAGTAAGAGAGAGAGAGAGAGTTAGTGAGAGTAGGAGAGAGAGAGAGTTAGTGAGAGTAGGAGAGAGAGAGAGAGAGAGGAGAGAGAGAGAGAGAGAGAGAGAGAGAGAGAGAGAGAGAGAGAGAGAGAGAGTTAATACCGCAAAAAGTCTTCTATTCAAGAAGTGGTATTAATGTACCCACCCCAGATATGTGATATGTACTCCATGCAAGATCTAACAACGCCCCTTTGCAGGGCGAGGCGAGCAATTGAGATGGTGTGTAGAAGTTGTGAGGACGCCTAGGGACACTTAACCTCTTTGAAGCTTCTTTAGAAGTTGTGAGGACGCCTCGGAACACTTAACCTCTTTGAAGCTTCTTTAGAAGTTGTGAGGACGCCTCGGAACACTTAACCTCTATGAAGCTTCTTTAGAAGTTGTGAGGACGCCTCGGAACACTTAACCTCTTTGAAGCTTCTTTAGAAGTTGTGAGGACGCCTCGGAACACTTAACCTCTTTGAAGCTTCTTTAGAAGTTGTGAGGGCGTCTCGGAACACTTAACCTCTTTGAAGCTTTCTTAGAAAGAGAGGTACTGCCCGGAACACTAACCTCTTTGAAGCTTCTTTAGAAGTTGTGAGGACGCCTCGGAACACTTATAACCTCTTTGAAGCTTCTTTAGAAGTTGTGAGGACGCCTCGGAACACTTAACCTCTTTGAAGCTTCTTTAGAAGTTGTGAGGACGCCTCGGAACACTTAACCCTCCTTTGAAGCTCTTTAGAAGTTCTGTTGAAGCTACAACACTTAACCTCTTTTGAAGCTTCTTTAGAAGTTGTGAGGACGCCTCGGAACACTAACCTCTTTGAAGCTGTCTTTAGAAGTTTGTGAGGACGCCTTCGGAACACTTAACCTCTTGAAGCTTTCTTAGAATTGTGAGTGAACGCCTCGGACACTTAACCTCTTTTGAAGCTTCTTTAAGAAGTTGTGAGGACGCCCGGAACACTTAACCTCCCTTTGAAAGCTTCTTTAGAAAGTTGTGAGACGCCTCGGAAACACTAACCTCTTTGAAAGCTTCTTTAGAAGTTGTGAGGACGCCTCGGAACACTTAACCTCTTTGAAGCTTCTTAGAAAGTTGTGAGGACGCCTCGGAACACTTAACCTCTTTGAGCTTCTTTAAAAGTTGTGAGGGACGCCTCGGAACACTTAACCTCTTTGAAGCTTCTTTAGAAGTTGTGAGGACGCCTCGGAACACTTAACCTCTTTGAAGCTTCTTTAGAAGTTGTGAGGACGCCTCGGAACACTTAACCTCTTTGAAGCTTCTTTAGTTGTGAGGACGCCTCGGAACACTTAACCTCTTTGAAGCTTCTTTAGAAGTTGTGAGGACGCCTCGGAACACTTAACCTCTTTGAAGCTTCTTTAGAAGTTGTGAGGACGCCTCGGAACACTTTAACCTCTTTGAAAGCTTCTTTAGAAAGTTGTGAAGGACGCCTCGGAAACACCTTAACCTCTTTTGAAGCTTCTTAAGAAAGTTGTGAGGACGCCTCGGAACAACTTAAACCTCTTGAAGCTTCTTTAAGAAGTTGTTGAGGACGCCTGCGAACACTTAACCTCTTTGAAGCTTCTTTAGAAGTTGTGAGACGCCCCGGAACAACTTAACCTCTTGAAGCTTCTTTTAAGAAGTGTGAGGACGCCTCGGAACAACTTAACCTGCTTTGAAGCTCTTTGAGAGAAGTTGTGAGGACGCACGGCCTCGGAAACACTTAACCTCTTTGAAGGCTTCTTAGAAGTTGTGGAGGACCGCCTCGGAACAGCTTTAAACCTCTTTGAAGCTTCTTTAGAAGTTGTGAGGACGCCTCGGAACACTTAACCTCTTTGAAATTCTTTAGAAGTTGTGAGGACGCCTCGGAACACTTAACCTCTTTGAAGCTTCTTTAGAAGTTGTGAGGACGCCTCGGAACACTTAACCTCTTTGAAGCTTCTTTAGAAGTTGTGAGGACGCCTTGGAATACTTAACCTCTTTGAAGCTTCTTTAGAAGTTGTGAGGACGCTTCGGAACATTTAACCTCTTTGAAGCTTCTTTAGTGACAGAATAAATAATGTGATCTTCCCAACAAAGTAAAAGTGGAATATTTAGAAAAAGAGAAGGCTTGTGTTATGTATTTTTAAAAGAGATGTTACGATTGTGGGGAAGATTTTGTTGATTTGAAAGAACTGAGTTTTTGAGGCACTAAAAATAACCATGTTTTCTCTGTCCAATTAACGAGGCAAAAAACATATACAAGGACGCTTAAAGTGAGAGGAAGGAGTAATGAAGGGTAGACTCGTCAGCGATAGAATGGAAATATGAAGCATGTTGAAGTTGAGTGAGGCGTCTTTTAAAGTGAGAAGAAGGATTAATGAAGGTTAGAATCGTGAGTGGTAGAATGGAAAGATGAAACAAAAGACAGAAGGTCATTGATGAAAAATTGAAAGAACTAATGGATATCACAGAACCCTTAGGATCACCATTATTAATAGTTTTAAACGATATATGGCAGACGTTTACATCTGCTTTAGAATGATCACCACAGTAAGCAAATTCAAATAAATCATGAAGAGCAGAGGACCATGAAACTTCTTACTAGCCTTGAAATGAACTAAAAAGGAGGTCAAGACCAGGCAAATGGTACGAGCAGGGAATAGTCAAGGCGTATACCCTTCGTCATAGGAGAACGGCAGCACCTTTTGCAAAAGGATGTTGAAGATGTTATTAACTGTTTGCAACTAGCCAGTAAGGAGGATTCTGGAGTGTCTCCCTCAGAATCGGTGGTCCAGGGTAGACGGTATTGGGGTTTGAAAACGAAGATAACTTGTGCACATGATGTATTCCCTTCGAAGAGAGGGTGGAATCACATTAATTGGATTCAACTTCAAAGCTTACCCGGGAGGACGATCGGAAGGCTCCAGTGGAGATACGGATCACCTCGTTTTGGGTGGGATCTAACAGGTGTAGTAGAGTTGGGGAGGCCTGACCATATACTGCACAGCCATAGTCCAGCTTCAATCGGATTAGGGCGACATAGAAACATACAAGGGACTTGCGATTACACCCCAAATATTTTGAGGCGAGATGAATTAATAGGTTAAGCATTGAGACGAGATAAGTCGTTTTCAGGAGTTTAATATGCGGTGCATATGTTAAGTGGTCATCTAGAATGAGTCCTAGAAATTTGACTTGTGAAGTTACCGGAATGGGCGAACCATATAAGGTTAGGTTCACTGGAAGAAGGTGGCAGGTTCTTCGATTCCCTTTTTTCTTAAAAAGCACTGCTGAGGTTTTGGTGGGAGAGAAATGAAAGCCATGGGAGTTACCCCATTGTGAAATATTCTCAAAAGCTAGTTGAAGTTGCCGTTCAAGAAAAGGCAGCCTGGTACCGGCTATATATAGCTCAATGTCATCAACATAGAGAGAAAAATTGACCGTCGCTGGGATAGAAGTATCGATGTCATTTAATTCGAAAGCAAATAGTAATACATTTAGAACACTACCTACCGACCGCTTCACCCAGACCAAAGTGCGTGACAGAACAAAAGAGCACCGAACCTGGATGGATCTATTTTACAGAAGGCATTTAATGAAAAGAGGGGGAGTTGGTCCTCTGAAACCGAGCGAGTGGCAAGTTTTTAAGGTGAACCCAGAATCTCCTGTGTGTTTCATAAGCTTTTTTCAAGGTCAAAAGACACCAAGAATCATTCCATCAGTTGAAGAGGTTCCTGGATGTATGATCCAGTTCTAAACAAGGAAAATGCGGGTCGAACGGATTTTTGGGGAAACCAAACTGGAAGTTTGAAAAAAGCCTGGCGACTCTCCACAGAACAGGGTAGAAGGCGGCCTGACAACCTATTTTCTCATTTAAATTTACAGGTATGTACAAGGTCCAAGCATAATTGGTCCTTTAGTTGTCCACCAACTTCGGATCTTTCCCAGGTTTAGGGATAGGGATTACAAAAGCTGAAGTCCAAATAGATGGAAAAAAAGATTCGATCCAGATTCTGTTATACAGATCCAGCAAAAACGTTGGAAGAAGATTCAATCCAGATTCTTTTATACAGATCCAGCAAAAACCCTGACGCCGAGGGGTGAATATGACGGAGCAATAATGTACGAAACCATGTCTAGTCAATGGGCACCGTCTTTGCTATTCACCAGTCCAACTTGGTACTCTGCAAATGTTAAACGATGGTTATAGGTATAATTCTTCCCTTTCGCTGTTGAAAAGTCTGGCAGTGCAGAGTTAGTCTTCAATTTTTGAAAGGCTTCAGGATAGCGGAAAGAGCTCGAGTGGCTGACAAAACTACAACCTAATGCATCTGCAACAGCAGCAGGAGCAGAGTTCATTTCGGTTATATCAGGCCCATAACGGAGGACAGTGGATGAGGAATTGTTGGAGCGACGAGATATTTTCTGTGCAACTTTCCACACTAAAGGAAGGGGAGTTGTGGAGTTGACAGTCGAAATATAAGTTCGAAAATATTGTTTACGTGTTTAGCGATTAACTAGCCGAGATCTCGCCATAGCTGCTTTAAAAATAATCATGTTTGGGGTGGTACTGGCCCTTTTGTATTGCCTGTACAGGTTCTCCCTCTCTCGGTTAGCTTATGCGCGCTGTTCTTGGGAACACCGAAGGCTTGCCGACCGCCTACCTGCGGAAGATTGCGGAATGCAAGCTTCCGGTGCTGTGATGACAACTTGCTCGAAGAAGTGAAAGGCATCATCAACAGTCGGAAACCGCTTCTTGAAGGGAGAAAGGGAGATATCTACGGCCTGATAAAAAGGAGCCCACTCCGCTCGGTCATAACGCCAGCTGGAGTTTGATTTTAACATTGGGCTCGGAACAAGCTCATTTAAAGCTATTGGGTAAAGATCACTACCGTATAAATAATTAAAGCGGGACTAGGTAAAAGCGATCCATAAGGGAATGGGAGCAAAGGGAAATATCAATACAGGAAGAAGTGTGTATATCTAAAAGTTCATAGGTAGATAGTCTGTTAAAGCATCCCAGGGAAAAGGGTGTTAGAAGATCTACAAGATTCTTGGACTTAGGCGATGTGACAGAGTCGCCCCATAAGGGGTGGCGGAGGTTGAAGTCTCCTAGTATAACATCCGAAGTAGGGAGCTGCTTAAAATGATTAGCTAAGTCGACCTTAGTAAATTCACTACTCTGAGCCAAGTAGATTGAGCAGACAGTAAGGTCGGTGGACAAATGAATTCGTGCTGACACTGCATGAAGTCCAGCTTGAAGATGGACTGGAGAATAGGGGACAGATTTATGAATGAGTATTCCTGCACCTCCCCTATCATTATCACCTCTTTCTCTAGAGGTTAGCGGCGATTTATATTCCGACGGTTGAAAGAAGTCGCGATGACATAGTCGAAGTTCCTACAAGCATATGCACTTTGGTGTACATATGTTTATTAGTTTAATAAGTTCTTCAAAATTAGAGTAGTAGACACGACAATTTCATTGAAGGAATGTGGCAATGCTATGTTGTTATCAATATTATGAGGATAGTCTTTTTGAGACAATTGTCTCTATGTGGCTCAGGGCAATGTTGGAAATGAGTTCAGATGGGGAGGAAAGGCTGAGACGTGGTTCTCGACGAGGAGGGGTTACAAACCCTGGTGGTAAAGAATAGTCATACAACAGATATTTGGGTAGTCATACAACAGATATTTGAGAAGTAGCCCTCAGTGGTATTTGGTAAAGGGGCCTCGCCATGAATGCGAGATAAATTGAATTCAACCAAGCCATTTTATTGTGTGGATTCGGTTGGTCGTTGGAAGAGCAACAAAAATGCTGTTTAGGAATGGGAGTGATACCAGTATCTAAAAAGCAAGCAGATTCAGAAATGTGTGGGGGATATGGGGTTGTTTCCATGGAAATGGGGGAGGAAGGTGTCACCAGAAAAGTGCCATCTTTTTGAAAAGGTATTGGAGTTGCGATATTGGGATCCGATATAGGATTCGTTGGGTTGACAAAGTCCTGAACTGGAGATTTTTGCCAGTACTTTCAATCATGCAAAGTGATTTTGGAGATGGACATTTGAGTAAAAGATGGGAGATCTCTGGATCCCCTTTTATGCCGTCAACAGATCCAGAACGCTTGAAGCGTTTGCGGCTTTTATATTGAACGGTTTTCCATTCACCTCTCTCGGAAGCGCAGAAAGCATTAAAAAGAAAATGGGTCATCACATCAAACTTATTTGGGAGGTATTATCCATTTCACCCGCTAAGGCATAGAATCCTTTAGTAGTATGAGATAAGAATTCGGAAGAAAGAGTTATTGGAGGATTCAGAAGAGCTAGAATAATCCTGCAAACTATCAAAGGGTTGATTGGTGGATTGTTTGATAGCTGTGATTGTTTGGGTACAATCTACTGAAGTTATTGCTTTTGTCTCAGGAATAGACTTATGGCGGTTTCTTCTGAGTTGTAATTTTTTGCATCTAGGGTCAGTGTGCTTTGGTTTTGAAAATTAAAATGCTCTGTATTTTAACGAAAAAATCTTAAGCTTGGTGATTATTCTTCTTTGTGTTTTAGGAACATCTTTTTCAGGGATTTCAGTAAGAGTGGGAGGGTGGATATAGGGGGACGAGGACACAGTACTACTTACCGTGAGCTTGGCGAACCTATACGGGTAGGATGGGTCAGTGGTTCTTGCAATAAGTGTTTTTTCCGAGCTTTGCGTTGGACATGAACTAAACTTAGTTTCCATTGGTTGGTTGGTTTGAAAAACTATTACTCAGGGGTAGGGTTGTTAATGGCATTTTGGACGGGAGATTGGATCAAGGGCTGCTTTTGTACTATTTGAGAAGTCGATAGTGTGGGCAATGCAGTGAAGGGAGGTAAGTAGTTGTCTTGAGAACCACCTTCAATAGAGGGATGTTTGATGCTAAAGCGTTGTCATGATAAAGTGGCGTTTCTTCCCGGAGGCTGCTTAGGATTCATCAGTGGGGCTAGCAGCCTTCTGCCCCAGACGCCACAGAACTCCCCCCAGCAACAATGCCGCGAGCACACTCCGCTCTCCGGACCTGGAAGGACGTCGGTTAGTAAGAAGCGAGTAGCTGTCAGGTGAGAGCCAGGTGTGCACACATTAAGGTCACCGAGAAGGCTTCGACCATTCTGTACTCTTACGTGCAGTTGGTCCGCACCTGCAGTGAGAAGCACGGTACAGGCGGCACAGGATGACCGAACAAAGTAGCTCCCAGCAGAAGAAACTTGATTTGATAGTTGTTCGGTGATTTGATAGGTGTTCGTAATCACATTTGATGGGTGTTCAAGGTTGCTTACTGGTGTTCGTTGTGCCACTGGTCACTCCAGGTGGTTACCAATTTGAAGGGAGGTAAGTAGTTGTCTTGAGAACCACCTTAAATAGAGGGATGTTTGATGTTGAAGAGTTGAAGCGTTGTCATGATAAAGTGGCGTTTCTTCCCGGAGGCTGCTTAGGATTCATCAGTGGGGCTAACAGCCTCCTGCCCCAGACGCCACAGCAGGTAGACTCCTTACAGTATAACTGCCTGAGTTTCGCTGGGATTTGAGAGAGGGGTTCTTCTGGGATGGAGTTGTGTCAGTGGATTAACAGTCGGAGGCAGGGAGGCTTGCAAGTTCCTATAGTCCAGAAGGAGCCTTCTTATGGGGACCAACATTTCCCACATTTGGCTTACAATTTTTTTTTGTTGGGTTTCGTTGGGATTTGAGAGAGGAGTTCTTCTGGGATGGAGTTGTGCCGGTGGATTAACACTCAGAGGTAGGGGGGGGATGCTGCTGCAATTGCAGCATAAGATTGCCTTTGTCTTGTGGGATATTTTTCATTGAGTTGGTGTATGACATTTCTCCTGCTCAATCCTTTAATCCTCAATCCTGCTCAAACATGTAAGACGGGCATTTTAAGGAAGAAGCACTGTGGTGTCCTCCACAGTTTTTTGCAGTGTTGGTGTATTTTCCAACAGCAATGAGAAAATAAATTCTCCTCCAGACTGGCATATGTCAATGCTGGTCCCTGCAGTATTTTCACGGGAATGACCAAACTGTTGACATTTAAAGCAACGTCTGGGTCGGGGAATAAACGTGCGAAGACGGTAACTTGTAAACACTATTTTCACCTTTGAAGGTGAATAACGGGTACTAAAGTTCAGCATTAAACGAGGATTTGGGGTGTCAGGCTAGTCCCAACGAGGGGGGAAAATCTATAAATGTTTGTGATGGGGAATCTTTTCTGCTGGAGATTTCTTAAAATGACAGCAGCATCTTCGTCTTTTGTGCTGAATTTCTTAAAATGACAGCAGTATTTTTATCTTTCTGTTCAAAAGAATAAATAGTGAGTTTAGATGTGTTTCTTATTTCATCAGGAGTAGAAATAAGAGGAACGTTTGCGAGAAACGTTAAGAATGACAAAATAGAACTTTGATTCCGGGGAGCAGCTTGAACGAGTAGGGAACCATTTCTCATTAATGTGACTAGGGCGTCTTCAACGCTAAAACTTTTTCAAGTGCATCACTAAGAAGAATGGCTTTTTGTTCAGTGAGAGCTTTGGAGGTAGTGGATCGCAATAAGAAATATATCGAGAATGATGTATCAGCTGGCATTCCCGGAGGGGGAGCAGCATATGATGTAAACGAATGAGAACGACTTGGAAGGGGGGCACCTTTGAGGGATTGCCCTAACCGTTTTGGCACCTGGGATGTTAGGGGCATACCAGTCAACGAATCGCTAAAGCTATGCAAAGAACCCTCAGGTGTAGGAGAAGGAAGAAAAGCGGAAGTATCTGCTGGGAATCCGACGGATAGTAATTGTTGTTATTAGGCTCTTCTTGATTTAATAACGAATTTTTTTAATAGACTTTTTCATAAAAAAAAACTTTAAACCACAAACTTCGTCTCCATGGATGAGCAGGTATGAAATAAGGATCAGGTTCCCTACAATTGGCGGCGCGGTCAAAGAAGGGCCAAAGAATCAATACTCCCTTGTGGAGTTTTTATTCGATTAAGACGTAAAAATTTTATTGACCAGACACTGAACTAAAATAGACTGCATTTTTGTTACATTCTAGCTATAAAACAGAAATAAGAAGATTAGGAAAAAATTGCAAGATACTATTCTAACTGTGTAAAGATCATCTGAATGACGATTCTGATTTTTCTTTTCTCAGAATATCGATTTATAATTATTTATTAGGGTTTTAACATTGCATCCTTTAAGAGCAGCGTCCCTGTGGCGAATAACCCGAAAACAAGCAGAGTTATATCAAGGTTCGTTAGGTTTAGTTGAAGTAAACGGAAGCAATAGTCATCCTATGGGAAAGCAAAGAAGAACCACAAGTCCGACCAGTTAGCAAAAATGTTTCCCCGCCGTAGGATGGGGTCTTTCCTGCGGAAGACTTGAAAAGGTAGAAGAGGATACATATAAGAGGGTGTTCGAATGAAAGAGTTTAACAGAATAAGGTGGAGGATACGAGGTTAGGAAAAGGTTTAGAATGTTGGGTTCGTCTCAAAGAAGATCAGGAATGCGAGTAGGGAGCTACACCACTGCCCGAGGTTATTCTGAATATTAAAGTGGTAGGCAAGTTACCAGCTGTATCTCGAGAATTAGAGGAAAGCCATCTGAGGTGGTGAGAGTTGAAATCACCAAGAATGATGATTTCAGAGAAAGGTCAATGAGAGAGAATGAATTCTAATTAGGAGTTTAAGCAATTTATGTCTCTTGAGTTAGGAAAAAGGAGACAGATATACAGAACAGATGAATTTAATAGTAGATTGAAAAGATAGCTTGAATCATAAGGTATAAAATAAGGAAGACATCAAATCAGAGAGAGCAAATATCAACATCGCGCAAAAAGTTACAACAATCGTCTTGTCTGAAAAATGAGATAAAGATAGGAAGAGGGGTGCTTAAAGGGATCAGGGTGTGCTGTCGAAATGCTTAATTAAACACCTGAGTTTCGATTAAGAATAAGAGATGAGGTTTAGAGGAAATTAGTGTAAGTGCTGCGAAGGTTGTAGAAATTTATAATTTATTTACTTTCAAACCCTTTCTTTTACACCCTCAACCAACCCTCTCAAACTTTCTTCAGATTTCACACAAAACCAAATCATCAGTGAACAATAAGCAGAGCACCTTCCATTCTCCGTCAGTCATACACCCTCCCATACCACTCCTACCTTTAATTTAAAAACTTAGTCCCTTTACATCCACCAAGAATTTGATTGCACCAGCCACCTTCCTGCCATTCACAACTTTCCTACTACACTCTGCATCATCTGTTCTCTTTTTATCCAACATATATCCTAAATAGTTTAAACTCAGACATTTGTTCCAGCTGGTCACCATCTAACATAACTTCATACCGAGGACTGTCCTCACTCACAACCATAACCTTACTCTTATCTACATTTACTTTCAAACCCCTCCTTTTACACACCCTGCCAAATCTCTCTAGTCTCTACCTACCAATCCTCTCAAACTCTCTTCAGATTCACCACACAAAACCAAATCATCCGCATATAATAGGTAGGGAACCCTCCACTCTCTTCCATTCTCCATCATTCTAACACCATCCCTTGCCACAAGCACCTCTAATTCTCATAACCAAATCCATATATATACAAATTGAATAACCATGGAGACATAACACATCGCTGCCTCACTCCGCTATTGATATTAAACCAATCACTTTCGACTCATTTATTCTTACACACGCTTCATTATCGTCATACATACTTTTGATTCCATTCAGCTCACCACCATCACCATATATCACTACACATGCACAGAGCTTTCCTATTAATCCTGTCATATGCCTGTTGCATATCCATAAAACCTAAATACAATTTATATTCTTCTCTCTCATTTGCTTCAACGTAAAAATTTGATCTTCACATCTTCTACCACCAAAGTATAAATATATTAACATACAGTAGGTCAGATAGATAGGAAAATTATCGGATATGCTCTTCAACATTCACAATTATCAATGGTTGTTTTCGAAAGTAAGTTCCGCCTTTATTTGCCTACGCAAGCAACGTTGGGATTGGTTTATAACAAGCCAGAATCTCATCTCCTCCTTTAATGGCATCCTCCTCTTTATGGCATTTTCGAACATAAATAATTTTTATAAAAAATATTAGACATTTTCCTACTAAACCTTTTAACCAATATAAATACTAAAAAATATGTTATTACAAAAATAAACTTTTGCTATACGGTATGCGAAGCCATATTATATTGGTTTAATTTTTTGAGGCAAATTTTGGAGCACAAAAGCACTCACGCAAGATAGTCTCAAAATTATAAAATTGAAATGAAGAACTATAATTTTAATTATATCTGTACCATGCTACCACATATCTTTTTTTACAATATGCCTGAATATGGCCAATCCGTCGATGCATTCAAACACACGAGAAAAATGGTCAACAAATTTTTTTGGAAAAAGTTTACCACGATTTTACCTGTCAAAAATTTGGGTATAGGTCCAAACAATTACCGTTTCCACAGCTCTGCTTTATAGTAAAGCCAAATATAAGAAAAAAATTCAATGATAAACAAAAATAAAATAAAAGCAAATTAAGTTGTTGTGGATAGCTTTATCATTAGGAAGAATGAAACTCTAAAACGGTACAAATCATTTATTACTCTCAGTTTAAGTCCTGGTATAAAATAAGTAGAGTAAAAAATATATAATAATAAATAATGAATACGTGAAATTTAGAAATGAAACAAAAAATAAATAAAACTAATTAAAAGAGAAACTGGAAACATGTACAAAATAACTGAAAAATAAACAATAATAAAAATTGAAAGTTTCTTTTTTAGAAAAAATAATAATTTTTCCTTTTCATAAATATAAGAAAAGCAAAACTCCAAAATAAACCCATCCATTTAACACATCTAGGCTTCATTTAAATATCTAGAAACCTAAAAAGCTTCAGTTCCTCCTAAGCTAACTACTGCCACCTACTATCTCTACGCAGACTACTAATATAAAGTAATTAAAGTATTACTACTGCCACCTACTATCTACCAGACTTCTAATATAAAGTATTACTTAATTCTAAATACAGTAAATTTATAATAATTCATATTTTTAAAATAATTTCAGGACTGTCGTAACAATCAATGTTCATTTTTAACACTAATCTTTAATAAAGATTCAAATGTTTTTATGATTCCTGTGAAGTTGAAGCTTCACCTGTGTGGGTTCGAAGGTGAACTCTTAAACTACTTTTCTGACTAAAACTTTTCTCACAGTAAGAACACTTAAAGGGCTTTTCACCTGTGTGGGTTCGAATGTGTCCTACTAAAAGATATTTACGATTAAAACTTTTCTCACAATTAGAACACTTAAATGGCTTTTCACCTGTGTGGGTTCGAAGGTGAACTCTTAAAGTACTCCTATCATTAAAACTTTTCTCACAGTAAGAACACTTAAATGGCTTTTCACCCGTGTGGGTTCGAATGTGGGTTTCTAAATGATGCTTACGATTAAAACTTTTATCACAGTAAGAACACTTAAAGGGCTTTTCACCCGTGTGGGTTCGAATGTGCATTTCTAAATCTTGTTTACGATTAATACTTTTATCACAGTAAGAACACTTAAATGGCTTTTTACCCGTGTGGGTTCGAATGTGGGTTTCTAAATGATGCTTACAATTAAAACTTTTATCACAGTAAGAACACTTAAATGGCTTTTCACCAGTGTGGTGTGGTTTTGAATGTGGGTTTCTAAATGATGCTTACGATTAAAACTTTTATCACAGTAAGAACACTTAAATGGCTTTTCACCCGTGTGGGTTCGAATGTGGGTTTCTAAATCTTGTTTACGACTAAAACTTTTATCACAGTAAGAACACTTAAATGGTTTTTCACCAGTGTGGCTTCGAATGTGATTCTTTAAACCATTTTTACTAACAAACTTATTGGCACAATAAGAGCACGTGAATGCTTTATCAGTATTATTACACTTATCAGTCTCCAAAACGGAAATTTCTTTCTTAAAAATATTTTTGCAATCATTATTGTCATTTTCAATATTTTTAATATGCAAAGCTGAGGCAGGACCACTATACATTGTAGATGTTTTCGTATCAAAATTTCTGGACCTAGAAAAGCTCTGCCTCATAAGTTTTGCCAGTGGTAAGGCTCCTTCTGCTTCATTTTTAACTGAAAATAAAATACAAAATGAAACAAACATTAATAAATATGTCAAATAATAGAATGGAAAAAATGTTTAAAAAAAAAAAAAAAAAAATCCACCCTCATTACTATTTCAATAAGCTAAATAAATTTAAATATTAGTTGCTTCCCTGCGAAAAAAAATGACTCATAACTTGAGAAATTATATGTTATAACGTTTTTGAACCAGATTATGAAATGTAATAACGTCAGTAAAACAATGACGTCAAATCAGAAATAATAAATAGTTCATAATGCTGAAATAGAACATAAATTTTTTAATGACTCCTGAGAAGGAGGCTAATGCTTAGCTAACTAGAACGTCGACTCCGAGAATACTTTTGTAATACAAAAATTGTGAGAGCGTGTTTCAAAAATTTTAAACTATGAATGTCAGTCACATCATCATGAAAAATCATTAATAAATTAATCCTTAATTTTAATAAGTGCGCACGAAAGCAACTATATACTAATAGATTTTTATTTCTAGAAAAAGTTACTTAACGCTGTTGAGTATTCCCATCATTATTGCATAATAATAACAATAATGATAATAATAATAATAATAATAATATAATATAATATTAATATAATAATAATAAAAATCAAAAATAATTAATAATCTCCAGAAAATGATAAAAAATTAAAAAGAAAGAAATAAGCGTGTCTTCTATATATGAATAAAATCTTTTAAGATTATTAATTCAGCTCATTAACAAACATGATCCTTTTTTTCTTTTTTTTTTTTTTTTTTTTT
>JABUQX010105408.1:0-14830 GCA_015478945.1 Trachelipus rathkii
ATAATATAAAATAATTATAATAATATAATATAATATATAATAATATTATATAAATATATAAATAATATATAATAATAATTAAATAATATAATAATTATAATAATTATAATTAATATAATTAAATTAATAATTAAATAATAATAATTAATATATTATAATTAATAAATATAATATTAAATATAATATTAAAATAATAATTAAATAATATATTATTAATATAATTAATATAATAATACAAATAGTGAGAGTATCCTATACATGCTATATATATGAATTAGCTGATATACCATGTAAAACAAATCAATAATAATAGTAGAAAAAGTTATCAGTACAGTTTTCATTAAATTCATATTATGTGTATCTATTACCTATACTCAGAATATACAATATGCTTCTTGTGCCAGGAACAACTACAATAATAGAATCACTTTCACGAATTTTGTTTGTCATCATTTTTTGTTAATTTCTATAACAGCATATTCATTTTTTGGAAATGTAGAAGAGACCAGGAAGTATATTGAGTATGTTATATTTGAGGACAAATATAGTCTACAACTTATACGTGAGTGTTTAAAACATGTATGCTCTAATAAAAGAATGTGCTAATCGCACATAAATTTTTTTCTCGCCCTAACTCCGAGGTATGGAACTAAATGCATACATATCAGATCATAACTCAATAGTTCTAAATTACTAAATCTATCTCCGTGAATAGTACGCTTACTTCATACTACAGGAGATACAAGAATGCATATATAACCCGATATTCCAAACTTATGGCGGTAAACATAGACCTAAGCTTATATAATGATTAATAGATCGTATAGAGCGTAACAAAGACTGTCAAAAATGGAAAAAGAATCGTGATCAGAGGAATATAAGAACGTGCCATTATTATATTAGAAAGTTATCATAATATATACTATAATATAAGATATATTATACATATATATATATAATATATATATTAGTACAGGTGACCATATAGAAGCATAATGAGACACATTATTCTTACTTCCGAATGTACTAGGTGGCTTCAGGCTAACTTCAGGGAATATATAATACAATCGAAATATTATACCTAGTCAGTCTGATATTACCTTACTCGTCGGCTTCAGGGAACTAGGCAGCTAAACACTCATATAGTATAGAGTAGATCAGATACACTGGAGTCATACGCGAGAGTTGCTCCAGAGTTGAGCAAACTAGTACTCCCACACGCATATGATGAATAGTACTAGAGTACTATTTCTCATATAATATACCGTCTGGCGTGCTTCTATCGTTAGATCCTAGTATATATTTTCTAAAACTAAAAAAGCGTACAGCTACAACTACCAGGCCTTACTCTACCGTAAGGTTCATTACACTACTATCTATGACACATCCATATTTTCTCGATCGTCAGTGAGTAAGATGCACCACACATGAATGCTGATTGGAAGTATCGTATTTACATACAAGCGTCTTATGCTCATCGGCCCCCTTTTATACTCCTGATCAGTAGAGCGTCTGAGGTTGCCGCTGATTTAGTAAATTTTACACATGCGTATGGTGATTTGGAAGATCTATCGAGTGAAATGGAGTTCGAGGCTCAACTAAACTGGGGCAGATCGGTATTCCGAGTTCTTTAACTAAATGAGACGCAGATCCAGCGTGCCACCGTTATCGGCGAATTTGGAGACGTGCAGGTGAGGCACGTTTTCTGCTTGCAATATCAACCAAGATTCACTACTTTGGAGGTGAACTCCTGTGATGGTGTTGCGTACACAACAATCTTATACTTTCGTGGTCGAGATGGGCTGCGAGATGTCAGGCAATCTCGTCATATTAAGGAAAGAGCAGAGGACATTGACGGGCTAACAGATTCTGCGAAGGTATTGCGCTCATGCACTATCTCATCTCCCCAGAGGTACTATTGAGTGCCCTTATCGCGTCACCTTCCATTTCTTCTGGCGCTAGTCCACTTTTTTGTTACTTCTCACTTCCAAGTGCATACGTAACACAATAGCACATCTGCAAAAAGGTAGAAGAGGCAGACTCCTGGCCATTTCCATGCGAGGAACCCGGACAATTAATCACATTGAAACAACGCCCAATCATTTTGAGATTTTGGGATACAGAAAGCGTGTTCAAGCGCCGTAGGAACACAATGCTTCCGTCCACACCACAGAGGAGCGTTGCATAACAGCATCATGACCACACATCCACACGACCAGAGGGAAACCACTCCAGATCATGTTCATCAAAATTGGCCTGTTTAAGTAATCGACGTTGGAGGCAGTTGGATAAAGGGCCACAAAGGGGTAAAACTCCAATTATGCTGCATTTTTCATCATTGTAATTTGTTAATTACTTCGTTGTTGATTAATTGAAAAAATCATCATATCCATATTTTTTTTTCTTTTACGGTTTTCTTTTTTATGCCATTTAATTCCTACACCTGACGTTACGATACGGTTTATTTACCATATATAACACCCTGTGCAAACACTACCACCGAGTAGGATAAATGAACCAATAAAACAACCCATAGACCTTCCATTTTTTCACTACAATTATGAAAGAGCAGCCTTTTATAATATCGCATATATCATCTACGGGTGATGCATTAAATTTTGTAAATTTTTGCGCGCGCAAGTTATATACTAAATATTCGATTATTTATTTTCTTTCCTTATACTATTATTTATCAGTATTTATTTTTTTATTTTTTTTACTTTATTATTTATTTATTAGTGATATTTATCTTATATGAGGCATCTTTTTCACTAAACTATCGCTATAAAATATATTTATGCTAATATTGTATTTTTTAGAGATTTTTAGCTTTTTTAACGCTTTATTTTTTTTATTTCTATATATTTTTACAAAGTATCCTATTGTTAACAATTATAGATTACCTGTATTTAAAATATAACATTTAAATTTTTTATCATAACTCATAAATAAAAATATATAATATACATACAGTATACATTATTAATATACTATAAATATATATTACTTCTAAATACATCACTATAATAATATTATCAGTATTATATTATATATTAAGTGATAGGGACGATTTCCAAATTTTCAAAGCCGATGCAAACCGATTGCCGAATATCCGATACTCCCTACTAGTCAAAAACGTGTGGCCGATTCCGATTCGATTCCTGACTCGATTCTTTTATATAATATATATAATATATATTCTAATATATTATATAACTATTATATATAAAATATCAATATTTATATACTTTTAAATTATAATATATCCTTAATATATATATCTAAAACTATTATATTTAATCTATATATATATATATATAAATATATATATATACACTACTTATAATTATATATAACTATATATATATAAATATAATATATATATATAGGCCTAATCTTTTGGGCTAAATCAACCTATTTAGGATATTTAAATACTTTTATATTTAATTAATTTGTAATAAGAGTATGCTTTTCACTTTTTTATCTTTGCTAAGAAATAATTAGTTAATTACTTTTCTCTCTTAATATATTATCACTTGAGAAGATATTAAATATTTGAAAGTAAAATATGCTCGGTTAATAACATAAACAATTTTTTTCTTTTTTTTTGTTTTAAAATAAATATTCCTCCTTAATTTACTACAAAAGTAAGATCTGATAACGCAAAATTATTTCATTATATTATTTGAGGTTGTATTAGTGTTATCATATACAAGAGTGTCTGATGAACATGTTAAATTTTCACACCCACCACTTTCTGCGTGCTCCAATTTTTAGAAATAAATTGAATCGCACAATTATGAAGAGTTTCATATCTTCACCATTTGCCATCGAAAAGCGGACGCGAGTAAACTTCTATCTGTGTTCTTATCGAAGTGAACAACATACCCACACATGCTGGACAGGATTCTCTCTTTATAATTTCGATGTACACAGACTGTTTGGGTAAGTGGTATTTTACTCTACCTTTTCTCTGTGTAATTTTTTTCTTGAATTAAGTATTAAAATGATTATTTTTTTGTTAATATATATTACACTATTCGATTTATAACTTTTTAAGGAGCATCAAATATTTACAAATATAATAAGCTGATTGTCTTCACTTCTGTAATATGGGTGGTGAACCAAGCACTTCGCTGCAATCTCTTTGTTATGGTACAGGATCATCTTTTTTTCTCTAAATTCCACAATATTGACCGTCTTTTTCATTTCTAATTATGCAGAAAAATTTTAAAACTAATTGTAAGATGTACTGTAAACAAACCATTTCGCTTGTTTCCCATTTTCTGTATTTGTGATATAATAGTAAAAATTATTAAATAATTCACACTTCTATTTCAAAGATTTAAGGAGTGTCAGTACGGGATATCTCAAGTGTTTTCCGATTTTCCCCTTTAATGACACATCAGCATAATTGCAATTCGAGTGGACACATCATCCATTGCTTAAGCGATATTCTATACCCAACTTTACTATCAAATTACTTTGAGTTCATATTTTAAACTTAAATTTATTAACATAAATCCATATTCTAGCGTCACATAATAGGAATTGTATAATTTTAGAATGCGCATCGACTTGACATCAAGAATATATCATAGGTAGAACAATACGACGCTATCAAACATCTCTTAATCAAGGTCACTACACACTACTATCCTGCTGACTAATAATTATTTTTTGAAAACAAATTGCTATTTTTTCCATTTTGCCCTATCATCCGTAAAACCAAGTTCCCATAAATTAATCTCTTCCAACTCGAGTCTTTCTCTGAATCCTTTCAAAAAAAAATCAAATCATTTTCCAGACTTTGGGATTCATCTGCGACGTATACGCATTTTGATTCCTTCAGTTGGGCTCTCAAAATCTCTGAAAGAGGTTGTTTAAAAGAAGTAGTGGAAAACTGTTTTCCTTTTCAACTTAACAAAAAATATATATCTTCGCACAGATCATCGTAAGAATAATCTTCCACTTTTTTATATTTGTTTAAATCCTCCTCAAGGAAAATGTAATTTACAGCCGTGGATCAAGATAGTAGCATGAACAAGGTCTTATCAGTAAAGTAAATGCTGAATCCATTTTTTTTTTAACTGAATTTTTTCCCATGCTGATACTGTAGACCCAAGTCCCTCAATTAGTTCTTTTTTACTTTTTCCTGACTCTTTATTTCAAAAATAAAAAAAAATGCAAATCATTTCCATATTTGGGGGAACTATTGCCGATGCCATTGATTTCCTTGTGGCTCTAATATAAATTGTTAATATAAACATCTAATCACAAACAATCTCTTTTAAGTTTTTCTCTTCTTTGCATCTTTTGTCTTCAAAGTCCACAGCGAGCAAATTCAAAGTACAACTTATTCAATTTTGTTTTCTTGCTCATATATATAAACTCCACTCCATCACATACAGGTTTTTGAAATCGATTCACTGCAATATCAAATGAGAGCGTGACAAACTGCCAAATTTTTTGATAGCATATGATACTGGCTATTAATCTGGTTTGTCTTTCTTCTTTCTGAATAAAAAATGTGGTATCTCTTAATTTAATTCTGTAAATTCAATTCTGATATTTGAATTTATCTTCATAACTTAGAAAACATATAAATGCTTTTTGATCTGCTGAGTGATTAAAATGAAATGACCACTAGTTCATTGTTTTTTGCCAATTATTGGAAACTCACTTTTATACTTGATTCACACTTTCGCCGAAAGATATGAGAATCGTTGTCGGTTCATAATATACGGGCCGCCATAGTTGAGAACTGAGTGTCAAAGGGTGTAAAAACAAAGTATCTTTCTGTCGAGGAAATTCTGCTTGTGTAACTCCTGCAGCCATATTAAGGGTGCGTTAATTTACATTATAACACTGTAAACTTTTAATTATACGCAGGCGAGGCCGATATTTAAACTTTTCTTCCGCAATAACTTTTTCAAGTAATTAGATTGCGGCAATGGAGTATATAATACGGATTAGAAGTAAAAAGGGGTTGCAATAATATACTTGGAAGGAATATAGCCATTTATTAATTATTCAAATAAAGATTTAATTAAATAAAGAATTAAATTTGATTACGTACTCCGTTTCAACTCGTGAAATGCGTGTAAGGATCACTCAGACTCATTTAGACACTGGGAGTTTAAATATATATATATCTATATAAAAAACATATTTACATAACATGTACACTATTATGAAACGTGAAAACATTTGGTGACCAAATGGTTCTGCTATGTCTGTGAGAAAATATTTCCTTAAACTATGATAATCTTAATGATGCTTCTATCGTAAAGATTATGCGTGAGCGCTCTAAATATCCAGTCTTTATTCTTATTATATATTTAAATACGTGTTTAATGATAAAAAAATCATAAAAAATAACTGAAATTATAAAAAAAATCAATGTACGCTTCCATGTTTGAGATATAAGATATTAAATATTTCTGTGTCGATAATCAGTACCGAAGTCCCTTAATATTCTTATGAATCAATATTTTTAGATATATAAGTATATCCTGCTCTCGAGAACACGAAATAATCGGAGAGAATCTTCGGTATAAAAGTGTATTGTGTGCCGTGATTATTAACGAGAGAATGTCAGTCCGACAATTCTGGAAAATAGGCTCACTCAGGACTGCGCTTCTCGGTGGCGGTTACCTCCGATTTCCGTGATGTGTCTGAAATCATCGCACCATTTATACGCTCCCATACTAATACACGGTAATTGGTGTGATAGGATATAATATTTGTTAATTGTATTAAGATTATAATATATATACATTAATATTATTAATAATATATAATATATATATATATATATAATATATATATATTATATATATATTAATATTATATATATATATTAATATATATAATATATATTATGTATATATACCTCAACTTCAACTTTGACTCAATATAGATAATATACCATCAATAAGACCATCACCATAAACTCGGTGCTAAGGAGTCGGAAGGTACCATACTCTTTATTGGCGTTTACCCCCCTGGGTGGTATTATCAAGTTACTATATATATATCACCATATTTATTGAAACACTACTAGTATACTCTAGATATCATTGGTTCTCCAAATGGGTACGCGTACCCCGGGGGGTACGCCAAAGGAATTTTTGGGTGAGTGATACGCCTCACGATAAGATAGTACCCACGTATCATCTTTGCGATACGTGTGCTCATTATGATATTGTAGTATCAAGTGGTGCAGATTATATATATATAATAAATAATTAATTATATATTATAATATTAATATAATAATATATATATATATATTAATATTATATAATATCTATATATATAATATTATATATATATATATATACTCATATATATGGTATTCTCATAAATTAGGTGAAGTGACTTAAGTATATTATATATATCTAGTACAATTTGTTCAGATGGACAATCTTAGAGCGCGTGTTAGGTGTGAGAAAAATTGATAAAAGAATGAACGTATTAAGAGAGTTTGTGTTGTGTGAAGAAAGAGGTAAATGAGAGAAAAAATGAAAGTTATCTGAGATGGTTTGGTATGTGGAAAAGGATTGGTGAATAGTCATTTTTTTAAGGCGGAGAGATTAGTGTGAGTGTGCTGGAATTGACTGATGGAAACCGAAAGAAGAGTGGATTGAGTCAGTAAACGGAATGCATGGAGGAGAGGAATGTGAGCTTGGCAAAAGCGAGTGATGGGAGCGGTGCATAATAGGAGTGAACTGCGGGGGTTTTGTGAGGGGCTTTATGTTGTCGGCCACTTGGGTCATATGGGTGAAAACCTGAAACATTGACGAGTGCCATAAGTTTAGGGTCCGCCGCGGTCGCCGTGAAGCTTCTAGGGTTGATTTTCTGACACCTACGAGTTTTCACGGCGGTAAGGCTGAGCTTTCATTTCGACTTGCGTATATTCTTCTACTACTTTGTTGTTTCCAGTGATGCTACGCACCTTACCCATAGTCTTGGGGGAGAGAAGGTGTGTGGTGGTGGTGATGATGATGATATCTATTATATATTATATATATATGATATTATATATATGTATATATATATATAATATATATATATATATAATTATTATATTAATATATATTATATATATATATTATATATTATAATATATATACTATATATATATGATATATTATATATATATATATAGAACTAATTTATAGGAATGTTTCTGAGTTGTCAGGAATTGGCTGGAGCACTTATAATCATTGGTAAATGCAAGGAAGATTAATCTGGAGTGTCCTAGGGTTTTGGCTAAGGGTATGTTTGTTACGGGTGGGTTATTGTATAGTATGAAAGTATGGTGTAAAATAAGGTACAGCAGCATGTTCAGATAGATAATTTCAAGGGTGTTGGGGAAATATTAAATAAAATAATAAAATGAACATGTTAAGGAGCTGTATTGTGTGATTGAGACGAAAAAGGGTGTATGATTTTGGTATATGGAAATGAATGGATGATAGTTCCAGTTTGTTTGAGTGTGTATAGATGTATAGAGATGAATGTGTTGAATGAACTGACTGGAAAAAAGCGAAGAAAAGTTGAAATCTGTCAGTAAGGAAGCTGCGAAGGAAAGGATGTGGTTTAGCTACAAGTGAAATAAGAACCGTGCAAAACAGGAGTTGATTTGGCATGAATTTTGTGATCGGGGGGCATGGGTGGCGTCGGGCAAGAGAATGCCTCGTCATTGACGAAATGTCACAGTGGGCGAATGTCACGGTGGGTGAAGTTCAAGGCTTGATTTTGGCAGTGATAGGTAATGAAGGGGAAGTTTGGAGGGTTCTTTCTCTTCGATTGGGGCAATGGTTCTTTTGGTGAACTATTATATTTCCTGGTTTCACGTGCGCATGTTTGACACCCCCTCCCTCCAGTACTGCTGAAAAGCCGATGATCGCTTTGCATATAATATATATATATATCATAATATATATATTATATATTTATATATATATATATTTATATTATATATATATATATATATATAATAATATATATATTATATATATATATATATGATATATTATATATATATATATATATATATATATATATATATATATTATATATATATATAATATATATATATTATATATATATATATATATATATTATTATATTATATTAATATATATATAATATATATATTATATATATATATATATATTACTATTATATATATTATATAGAAGTGTAACTCATCCAAATTTCAATTTAAAGAAAAATTTAAATGGTGCACCTTGAACTGGTCTTGAGATTAACACAATGGACAGGCCCGGAGGGGACTCGGGGCCTTGGGGTTCGGGAAAGCTCGATGCCATGCTCTTCGGGTGAGTTCCCCTTTCAATACATTTTTATTATTATTATTTAATTGACTCAATAATGAGAGATTAAGTTTCATTCCCGCGCACTTATTGAATTTGTATTCGTTAATGTAAGTTAATATGCGTCACTGATAGTGGGTTTATTGATTGGTGGATTGCTTAGCTAATTGAATGCATTTGATGAAATTCTATCATATGAATTTTTTTCAATCAGAAAAAGGAATTTTTGTATTTCAAAAGCATTCGCGGAGTCTATTTTCAAGTTTGTTAATAACTGGTAGGCTAGAATAATCTTGGGGGTTATAAAAATGTATAGAGTATGAGCAATTCATCTTCGTGACGTCATAATGAACTCACTAATTTTCGTATAGTCATTTAAACATAAGGATGGACTCAAATTCTGGTCATTTTTATGAGTCTAATTGTTCTTAAACGTAACGATTAATGTTCGATGTGAGAATCGGGTTGAGATTAAATATTTTGCTTTTATTTGAAACGGTTTTTTGTTATCGTAGCTAAAGCTGGTTTTGATTGTAAATAATATACTGTCGCGGGTTATCGGTGTTTAATCAATTAAGTTTATCTCTGAATCTTAAATCCCTCTCATGTACACAAATATCTGGCTGGCAGAGTCATTTTCATGAAGATTTTCATAAATTTTACAGCAAATAAATAATAATATCATAATATTAATAATAATATAATAATATATAATAATAATATAATAATAATATATAATATAATTATATATAATAAATGAAAATAATAATATAATAAATAACTACATAATACTCCAATAAGAATTAATAACTGATTAATAACAAATGATATTAAAAATATAAATCCATCAGAAAAATAATTCAATATGATTGATGGAATTTTAGTGTTGTTTGAAGAGGAGAGTATGTTGAAAGTTAATGTTGGTTCCGGGGGAGTGTTAATATAATTTCAGTGATTTAGGTATGGTATTGTGCGGAGCTACGAAATCCATTCGCATAACCGCTGAAGACAGGCAAGTGATGGGGATTATCATCTGAATCACCCATTAAACAAACCTCTACTGTTTTAGCAACTTCTTCCTTAGGAGATACACCATCTTGGATATCTCTCTTCTCAGTTATTTCCGCGGCAGCAGGAGTAGTATTCGAATCCGATTTTTGGTGCCTATAATGAGTATTAAAGCTCCTACCGCCATAATTCTGGAGTGGTACACGACAGTTCTTCGCAATATGTCCATGATTATTGCATCTTCTGTAACAAACAAATGTATCTTTCTGTTCAGATTGGGACTTAATTGAATTCTTTTTTATATTGTTGCCTTGCGCAACTTAAGCCGACTCAATCATATTGTTATTGGTATGGTATTGCAATGTCATGGCTTATTATTATTTTTATTATTTACGTACTACCCATTATTACTTTTATTTTTGAAATTATTATATCAGTGACTATTTCTATGTGTTTTATTCATTCTGTGTGCATGTAAGTAATTTTCTGAACTTACAACTATCTCTACCATTTTCTTATCTTTTCTTTCTTTAAGGAAAACTGTTAATTCCTTGGGGATCATTGAAAGATATTTATCAATGGCAAAAAATTTTAAAAGTCCTTCGACACTTTCTTCGAGTATTGCGAGCAAAATCCTTTTCTTTATTGAATTTAAAATCCTTTTTGTACTCTTTTCTGAGATGTTACTCATAAATTGCTTTGATATTATTTTTATTACTTGCTTTCATTATTAATTAGATTAAGAGACTCGTTTCATAAAAATATTTTTGATAGTTAACATTAATCTTTCGAGGGGGTTCAATCCCTCAATCCCCTGAGCCGACGGCACAATTATATAATATATATATATTATAGATGATATATATATAATACTATACACAGATGTATTAAATATAATATATATATATATATATATATATATATATATATATATATATATATATATATATATATATATATATATATATATATATATATATATATATCATACTCGCGAGGTTATAACCCATTGAAGTGTGAAAGTTTATCACAAGGGAGGAATAATGCAAAATACAAAAATTAACTAATCCGATTCCAAGAGTGTATCAAGTCCGACTCCTTTCCGGTTTCTAAGAATTTCAAGTTCGGTTCCGGTTCCGATTCCAGAAGAATTTCAAGTCCGGTTCTGACTCCAGTCCGTTAAAATTCGCAAAATTTCGAGATTTCGGACTACGAATACAATTCCGAAACCAAAGCCCTGCTTTAGATCCAAGTCTGGCCAGGATAACTGCTTTGTAACTGTATGATGAAGAAAAGACTTTACTCGTAGCTTGAAGTAGGAAAGGCTTTACTCGCAGCGTGAAGTAGGAAAGGCTTTACTCGCAGTGTGAAGTAGGAAAGGCTTTACTCGCAGTGTGAAGCAGGAAAGACTTTACTCGAAGTGTGAAGTAGGAAAGGCTTTGCTCGTAGCGTGAAGTAGGAAAGGCTTCACTCGCAGTGTGAAGTAGGAAAGACTTTACTCGAAGTGTAAAGTAGGAAAGGCTTTGCTCGTAGCGTGAAGTAAGAAAGGCTTTACTCTCAGTGTGAAGTAGGAAAGACTTTACTCGTAGTGTGAAGTGGGATAGGCTTTACTCGTACCGTGAGGTAGGAAAGGCTTTACTCGCAGTGTGATGTAGGATAGGCTTTACTCGCAGTCTGAAGTAGGAAAGACTTTACTCGTAGTGTGAAGTAGGAAAGGCTTTGCTCGTAGCGTGAAGTAGGAAAGGCTTTACTCGCAGTGTGAAGTAGGAAAGACTTTACTCGTAGTGTGAAATAGGAAAGGCTTTGCTCATAGCGTGAAGTCATAAAGGCTTTACTCGCAGTGTGAAGTAGGAAAGGCTTTACTCGCAGTATGAAGTAGGAAAGACTTTACTCGCAGTGTGAAGCAGGAAAGGCCTTACTCGCAGTATGAAGTAGTAAAGACTTTACTGGTAGTGTGAAGTAGGAAAGGCTTTACTCGTAGTGTGAACAGTTTTGTCCAAAATAAGATTTATATTTTGTTTTGTGGGAAGGGTTTGTAATTATCCTTTGGCCCTTTATTATAGGAGTAACTAGAAGGGGCAGAGGTCATGGACTGCCTACATTTCTAACTGGCTCCCCCGACAGCAAAATTTCCAAGTTACGCCAGTCACACACACACACACACACACACACACACACACACACACACCTACACAACACACACACCACCACACACACACACATATATATATATTATTATTACCTATATATATATATATTTTATAATATATATATATATATATATATATATATATAAAAATATATATTCAGAGTGCCGGCACCGCCGCTCATTTGAGCGGGTAGTCGCATAGCGCGACCTCCATCAACCTTCGAGAAAACGTAGTCGCTAGCGCTCCTCCGCCACCTATTCAGACCATCAAACCTCCTCGCTATCGCAAGTCGGCACGTCCGCACGTCCGCACGTCGCACGTCTCCAGCTAATAAATGTGCGACTTCACAAAAGGTTTTAATTTAAATTACTAAATAGTATAATCCTTACAAAACAATTTTATTCTATAATTATCTATTTTGAAATTTACATGAATTATTTGGGACGAAGATCTCAAAGATTTTCCTCTTCATCTCCTCAATGTCTTGCAGAAGGTTCAGAGATCCATATTACCTTTTCAAAAAAGTATTAGCTGGACTCAAAATTAACAAAGCAGTTCAAAGGGCTGAGCTCTTTGGCCCTCCAAAATATCCCCAACCAATACTAAATATCGTTCGCTCGTACAAGCGCAGCAGAACTAGGGGAAGAGGTGTTTTTATATTTTATGAGCAAGGCTACAACAAATTCGGTGCCTTTGCTGAAAGGGAAGAATTGCCTTGGAGAGGAGTTGCTGGTTGTTAGATTCGCTGTCAAGCAGTCCATGCTAAATTTAAGGTCGCTCACCTAAATCATGTTTTGGTTTCTGGCTTCCCTTCTGAAACATTTTGACACCCTGATTGAATCCACCATATTATGTAATGTCTATTTCGTTCAAAGCATTTTAGTAAGAAGTCCCATGAAAGCTCGAACGCCTGCCCAGAGTCGGATGACTAATTTGCTCTATATATCAGGCTCGAGTAAGCTATATTTATAATATACTGGGATATTATAAGATATTATACAGGTATTATATACTTCATTATACGTATATAAATACTATAATAAAACGAGTATAATTTTAGTAAATATAGAAAAGGAAGGAAATGAACGAAAGTTTGAACGATTATAGAAGGTAGTTAATATTAATACTTATACGCCCCATTGCTTTTCTCTATATATATATATTATACACATATACTAGATATAATATTATTTTTAATATATATTATATTATATTTCTTTATATATATATATATACTTCTACAGTATATAAGGATAGAGTAGGGGACAAATTTGGAGGATATTATATTTGTAACATTACAAGGCTTTGTCTTAAATAAAGTTACCTTAAAGTCTCACTTTAGTAGGTAAATGATGTTCAGAAAGGTGCAAGGTAGGGTATGATGTGAATATTAAGGTGGTGTTTATGTTCCGGTAGTCTGTGGAACAGTTGCTACCGGCAGAACTCATGCAACGTAATTATAATGATAGTACGATCCTATTTAACAGGAGCATTGCTGTCTTCGTAATCAATTGAGACAAACTGAGTCCTAATTAGGTTGTTTTGATAGGGTACCACCTTATTATAGAGATTGATGACATACCTGACTTGAGAGCCCACATTTTTTTGGTAACATTCTACTCCGAGGCAATAATCTTACTCGTGGAACGATACAAAAGCATGATATCTATATAATATTACCATTAGTAGAATAGATGGGAATCATAATAATATCTCCTAATATTACTAATCACAATATCTACATGCCCTCTTAATATCCATTTGATAAGCTAATTATCTGTATGAATAGTAATAATACGAATAGGAACCGAATAATTAGATAGAAAGAAGATATAATAGAATAATGAACCCAATCACAATAATAATAATTAAATACACTAATTAATATTAATAACTTAATAATAATTAATAATATCATAATACTAAAAAATAAATACACCAATAATATATACATAATAATAATAATACATTAAAATATTATAAAAAATATTAATAATTAAAATAATAGATGATAAAATAATAATAATAGTAATAATAATAATAATATAATAGATAATATCGATAAATATTGATATCAAATAATAATAATAATAATAATAATATAATATTAATAAAATTCATAATAATAAATGAAAAAATGTAATAATAATAATGATAAATAATCAATTTATCTCTTATAAATAGTAAATTGAATTAAATTAATAATAATAATGAAGTTACACGAATATAATCATTTATAAATAGATAAATAATCACATCTGATAAAATTTTATTTATTTGTTGGACTATTTAGATTTCGTAGATAATAATTTATATATGAATAATATA
>JABUQX010105409.1:0-30184 GCA_015478945.1 Trachelipus rathkii
AGTCCCGCGTGCCGGGACGAAAGCTAGCTATCCTTTTTAAAAATTTATTACATTGCCTATGCGTATCTATGGATATGGCCTATAATTTATTTTATTATATATATATTTATATATATATATTTTATTTATATTTTTCATAATACTATAGTTATATTATTATTATTTATATATTTATCTTATTATATATATTCTTATTAATAATATCTTATATTGTTATATATAATATATATATATCCTCTATATTATTTAATTTAATTATATTATTTAATATATTATTTTATTTTATTATATATATTCTAGTCTTTTCTATATATTATATATTATTTATAATATTGTTTATTATTTTCTTAATATACTATATATATATTTGGAGTCGGGAGGCGGCACGTGAGTGGTCCGCAGGAAGTGTGGGTGGGGAGCCGGCGGGCGACGGCGGGTGGCGGCGGTGGTGAGAGAGGGGGCAGCGTGATCTGGGTGGAGGCGGGGGGGGGGGATGGTGAGGGGGGCTGTAAGTGGAGAGGTTAGTAAGGTCAAGATATTGCTGTGAGGGGGCGGCGAGATGGTGCAGGAAGGAGGGTGCGTGAAAGATGAGCGGAGCCAGCGGTGAGAGCGGCGGTTAGCGCAAGTGCTGGGGAGATGTAGGGTTAGCGGTTAGTTTACAGTTTTAGCGCGGCGGACCAAAGGAGTTGTAACCGAATGATATGTGTAGCGCGCAGCGCTGAAAAATTAGTATAAGAATAACGATCATCTAAAATTATTGAGGTTTTCAGCGTGCACTGGGGGTGCAAGCCCACGGCTTGATGAGAACTAGGGCGCATAATAGTAAGCGTATGATAGTAGTATAGAACTGAGATAGCGAATCTTTCTAACCTATAGTTTTTTTTATTTACATTAGGTGTATATATTATGGTTACTATATATATATTACTACCTAGCTAAATTAGTTACTGTGACATATATTTGGATATATCTTAGATCGTGAGTTGATGTTTGGCTCCATTAGTGGAGCTACTATATTATTTATTAATATATCGTTCATATCTATGGTACACTTATAATTTATTGTTGACAGTAGTGTTTTTTTATTTGGTTAAGATATTTGAGTATTAGCTGAGTTAGTGCAGACATCTTCCCATACATGCCCTAGTGTAATAGTGGCATGAGGTTAGTGATTATTACGGTAGCGGATAATTTTTGTTAATTATTATATTATTTATAATTGTATTTACTATATATATATTTACTTATATATATAATTATTTAATGTGTTTTTAAATTTGCTGTCGGCCCTATTGTTTGGTGATAAGCGTGCATGGCCATGCATTATTATATATACTATAAATTGCTATTATATGTAAGTGTTAATTGCATGGCAATGCATTTACCTATACCTTTTACTTTACTTATATTTATCTTTCCCCCTTTTGCTTTTTTCTCGCCCATTGTAGTGTTTGGCTGGCTGAGCCTTTGTGTTGCTTCTTTATTTCACGTCTTCCTACGGCGCAGCCTTTGCCTTTGTTGTCTTTTATCTTTACTTTTTTTTGTCTTCATTTTCTTGTCTGTTCTTTTTTCTTGGTCAGTTCCCCTTTTTTTTCTATATATACTATATATATATAGTATAGTATATATATATATATATATTATAGTTATATATATATATATAATATATCATATATATATATATAGTATACTAGTATAATATATATCGTATATATGGAGTATATATATATATATATATATATATATTAGTATATTATATTTAATACTATGTACTATTATTCCTATATTTCTAATAAATGATATAATATTTATATATTATGATGAGTAACAGCCTTATAATTAATATTAATAGCCTATATATATATATATATATTATAATATCCAAATTCCTTCATGAGGTATATAGATATTAACTCTGTATGAGTTTTATTTTATTTTATATAGGTTAGCTTTTATTTTTTTACTTATAAGTAACGTCTTCTTAGATGTAAGCAATTGTTTTAAGCGCTGCCCTCTGCCTATATAGCTTTTTGAAGTTCTTGGCCGATCGCCCATATTATGAGACTATTTTATATTATTACTCTACCTTGCGTATATTTTGCTTATGATCTTAATACTATATATATATTATCATATATATATATATTGTATATATATTATACTAATATATATATAAATTAGTATAGTTATATTAGTATATATATATACTTATAGTATATTAGTATTTGAGATAGTGAAGATAGTGCAAATGTGATCAGTTTATCATATATATACATATATATATATCGTATTATACTTAATATCATATATAGTATCTCTCGTGGAAATATATATAATTAATACTATTAGTCTCATCCGACACGGTTTAATTTTTTTATTATATATATATACTATTATATAATATATGTATATATGAGTGTATAATATTAATATATATACTTTATATATATATCTATATACTACTACTACTATATATATTTATTTATAGATATTTATTTTGAGCCTTATATATATAGTATTCATCGTATATACGTTATGTCGTTTATATTATTATTGTATATTATTACTTAGTATTATTACTTATTACGTAAATAATCTATATTTAATATTAGGTAACTAGTATATATAATATATATAATATATTATAAATATATCTATATATAATACTATATAATACAATATTACCTATGATAGTATAGTACTAGTTAGTTATATTATATATTAGATAGGTAAGTAGTATGTATATTTATTATTTATCTTCAATTACTCATACATTATATATCACCTATAAACCTATATATATATCTATAGTGACTCGATCTAACTAAAATGATTTTAGTAATTCATATATTTTCTTTTTACATAGTTATACATAAATCGATAATATGAGAATAACTATTAGTAATTTTATCGTAGACAGGTAAACTAACTTAGTATATTTGTAGGGGACCAACTAATGTGTAGCTCTTATGATTGAGACATAAACTCTCCAGCTAGTTATCCATGAAAATAATATTTAGTTTGAAACTCCACACTCTATACTTCATATTATATAATTTTAATCATATATAGCCTTTTAGTATATTATAAATATATTATATAGTATATATATATATATATATATATAATATATAGCTATAACCACCATTTCTTTAATATATGGTGATTAGTATTAGTTATTTAACTATATATACTTTCTGAAGGTCTAAGGCAAGAACTCCAGGCTGCTAACTCAGGAATAAAACTCTCAGTAATATTATAATATTATATTACATATAATATATATATATATATTATTTTACCATATAATCATAACTTATTCTATATATATATTATTGTATATAAGTATATATTATATATAGATATTATATATATTTAGATATAATTGGTGTTAAATCTGAATCGTTGAAATAACCACCGGCTTCAAGTTAATAGACATTGAATATTAGATAAATTGGCAGCATGAACAGCGTTGTTCATGTAACTAAAGTGGCTATATCTATCTTCCGGAAAGTTTCGCTTAGCAGAATTACGATCAGTGGTATTATCGAGTCCTATGCTTAGTCTAGCACCTCCTTCACTCCTCTCTCATGGACTCCTGAGAGGCATGTGATAGATATCGGGTAAGATGGTTAGGCTCTGTTCTATAAAGCAGGCTGTGAATCAAGTGAGAACTAGGTGTGGCACACATCTCACCAGGAGTCAGCCAGGAAGGCTTCAAACCACTTCTGTACACTATACGTCGGTAGTCCGCACTTGCAGAAGCTTGTACAAGTAACGGTAGCAGGCGCACAGAAATGACGAACAGGTAGATCCCATAAGAAGAAACTTGATTTGATGGTGTTCAGGATTCGCAAGTGATGGGTATGATGAGGTGTTGTCTCAGTTAAATCGACGATTGCTCTGAGAAGCTGGGTTGTACATCATCGACCTTGAAGGGTCACTATATGTGGTGTCCACCTCATGTCGAAACTGTTCTATGAAGGGCTGAGCCATAAGCTATCATCGGTGACGAGAGGGTACATGTTGCTATGGACGGAATCAAATCCAATACAGTGGTTCCCAGGTTATAGAGTGGAAGGTATTTCAACATTAACATAAATTGTTGCAAATGAGAATGAAAATACATCATTTTAACCATTTGTTCAAAGGCTTACTTGTCTAGTCCGAATTCCATTTTTATAAATTTATGCAGTGTCATGCAGATGTGTCTTGACAGGCATGCCGCTCGCCTGCCACATCAGACGATACCAATATATATATATATAGATAATCATAATATCAGTGCGGGGCTCGTGGTCATAAGACAAGATTCTTGAGTAGCGGTCTGACAGGCAATCAATATAAAATCAGATATAGTACATTACCTCATATATATATATACTATAATACTAGTAGTATTATATATATAATATAATACACATAAAGCGGGTGATATATATTATAATTCCAGTATATATAATAGTAATATATAATAATATATATACTATATATATATATATATACGTAGTAGTGTAGGACTTGCTTCATAAATTTTATCGGCTCGTGGTCAAAATTCTTGAGTACGCAAATCAATATATATATATATAATATATTAATACTATATATATTATATAGTATATCATATTATAATATTATTATGCAGTTTATTTATAACTAGTATATTATATATAGTATATATTATATATATAACGTATAATGTAAGTTAATTATTACTATTGATTATACCTAGACGTTTTGTACAGGGTTATTTTGTCAGCTAAGGATGCTATGTGAGTAAAAACTATTGGTAGTAATATACAATAATGATGGTGGGATTTTTACAGTTATTCAGTACTAAGTATATAGTATATGTCATATTTATAGTATATATATATTATTTATATATATATTATGATATATATTATTAATATATATAATATATATATATATTTTATAATATAATCATATACATATATGAAATTCTCCTATCTTTTTGTTGTGCACTTACATTTAATTACTATATAAGGAGATCAAGTTTTTTGTTTTTTTAAATGACTGCTACTAGAGTCTGTCCGGCAGGCAATTACAGAGGTTGCCTAGACTATATTAAATGAAACGGAATTATTTTCTGACTCAGGAAGTAAGAGGAGTTTTCACATTATCAAGCTAATATTTAAAAAAAGGAATCAAGTTGAAATTATACTGCTCGGCGGCTTAGTCAATCCCGTGGGTCATAAACCATGTTAAATATATACTATATATATACCTATACTATATACCTGCGGAGCGACGAGACCGTGAGGTCTTATCCGTTCGGTTTTGGTTCTATTTTTGTTCAGTCTTTTAGTCTCTCATGTCACATTGCTTATCGTTAGGTTGTCGTGTCGTTTCTCCGGACTGGAAACTTAAGATCTGCTCGGTTCATTTTATATAAATATATATATATATTATTAATATTAATAGATAATATAAATATAGTATATATTTAATATTGTTATATATATACTTATAATATTAATAGTTATATAATTCATAACGACTTTATATAAGTTATTTTTGGGTTCACTAGTAGCAAGTAGGCGTTGCTATCTCTAGCCTACTCCATAAAGCTGCCACTTTAAAGTGATATGGATATGATAAGAAGTCTCAAAGATATAATATAATGTATTAGTATTATATATATAGTTATATATATACTATATACATATAGTATCATAATATATATATATCCTATAATGAATATAATATATCATTATTTATATAATATAATATATAGTAAGTATATATAATTATATATATAATTATAGAATTATAATATTTATATATTAATTATCAGTATTAAAATTTACTATTTAGGTATATATTATTAATTATATTATATATAATATATATATATGATATAAAATGAACGTAATATTATTTAAAATGGTTATAATATTAATGTACTAATTTCAATAATAATATAAGTATTAATTTAGATATATGATTCTTTTCATATGATTTTATATTCAGATAATATATTATGCATTATTTATATTTACTCTTAAAAAGCCATGTACCTTTTTCCTTTTAAATCTGTTAATTTTAATATTTTATACGGTAGTAGAATAGTCAAAGACCCAGATATACCGTAAACAAAATCTGACATTTAACCATAACATTAACTTAAAGCTTGGTTCCCTTAATATCTTCCTATAGACCAAAACAATTTTTTACTAAATAAACCTAACCTAATATAGGAGTCAACATCCTTTATAAATTCACCATAATATAATAGTAAGTTAAAATTATTAATATTATAATTAACATTTCTAATTATTCAATTATATAATAATTATATATATAATATTATATATTAATTATATTAAATGATATATATATATAATTAAATATATATTATAATATATATATATATATAATATATTTACTGATATTATATATAATTTTAAATTAATTAAAATATATTAGATAAGAGTAATGACTATTAGAATTGAGCACGAATAATAAGAAACAACTAGTAAAACTTGGTTATGGAATTTAAAATTTCTGATAATATATCAATTATATGAATAATATAAGATTCAGTGTTATTTTATATATTTATTATATATTTATAATGTGTAATTCCTTTGGATCATTAATAGATAACTATTAAAATTATGATTAATACAATGTTTGAAATATATATATAAAATAATTTGGATGATAACTATGAGACATATTTATACTTGATTGTGGACATTCTCGTATAGATCCAGCCCTCTGTTACATTGTACAGGTAGTTACTCACGTATAGTATTGTATACCAAACTTCTGATCCTTCTTAATAAGTGTAATGTGAAACGAGGATCTTTAATAGGTTTGATGCATGGCTGGGCGAGTTTGTGTCTATTACAAAAGCCTTTATTCGTTCGATGTGGATAAAGAATAGGTTTTAAGTCTAACTTTAAGACTTTGTGAGCACAGATTTTTAAGTTCTTCGACTACTACAGTTTCTATGTCTTAAAATTTTGTACTCAATAGTTCTATAGCTCTTCTTCATATGCCTTTCTAAGTGTAAACTTTAAATATTGAAGCGGTCTTAATTCTTATAATTATTGATTTGTTATGAGTAGATGTAGGAAGGATGTAGATATTTCAATGCATTATAGGCAGGATGTATTTCTAGATGTTGTAATCAAAATTAACAGATATTATAATAGAATCAATACGAGATTTTTATAGTGATTTTCTCAGATCCGTGGGATTGTGCTTTGGATGGGTTGCTGTGGTCCTGCTGGCTACCATATCAATCCCGGGTATGATTCAGATCAGCAGAGTGCTCGGCAAATTTGATATAGCTTTTTAACACTTCATCGGTGACTTTTTCTTCATCTTTCCGATGCTAATCATTTCCACAATGTGTTAAATGTGTCTGTCAGTGTAGGTTATTGACTGATATCCTAAGGATCTTGAGGATTTGTGCAGAGTGCTCACTATTTTACAACTGATGCTTTAGACTATCCTCATGAGTTACTTCGCGATCTAATAGTCATGACTCTAATGATGTGAAGTGACTGACTGTTATCTGATTGCAGGCGGCGACTCTATAACCGCTAGGATCAAACTAGGCAAATGAAGTTTCTAGGTGTGCGGCAGATATTATGAAGGCGGGCTACTTGAGTGGCTTTATAATACGCGCACGATTGACCTTCGACAGCAAAAAAATAATATTATTATATAAATAATAACTAACATAATATATATTTAAACTACATTATATAATATACTACCATGTTATATTACATACTAATTTAATTTATATATGATTATTTATTTTTTATAATATTTATATATAATATATATATATAGTATAATATTATTTATATTATTATTATATATATTAATAATATATATATTACTATATATATATTAATTATATATATATATAATTATATATGTATTAAATTTATAAATATATATTTTATAAAATTTATATAATATATATATAATATATTATTAAGTTATTAAATTTATAATATAATTATTCCTTTATTTATAATATAGTATATATTTGCTTTAGGAAGTGTTTTTTGCTCTAGGGCGGAATAGAATTGTTAAGAGGGCTGCATAATTACATGCCAGTTCTTGAATGAAAATTCTGTGAAAAGCGCTTTTTTCTTGTGCGGTACATTTCTTTTCAATGCCTTGCCATTATTCTTTCTTATGAAAGTGCTCGCTTAACACTTCTTGTACACTGTTTATTGTTAATATTAAATACTATAATATTAATATATATATATTTATATTTATAATATTATATATTATATATATTTAATTATAATAGTTATAAATATATTATTACTATATCATAAAAATATTTATATATTTATAAAATATATATTATATAATAGATATATATATTTTAAGTATGTATAATATATATTTAGGAAACAGCCGATCAGAATAAATTACTGAAATCTAGCAACAGTGTAACATGACTAATAATAATCATCCAAATATCAATATAGAAATATTAATTACAGAAAATATGACATATTCGCTTTTGATTATTATTAGAAGCTCTGAATGTCGACTTTATGGTACGTAGAGAATGTAAGCAATATGATGAGGCTTGTACTCTAAACTCTTCAATTCATGCAATAAGATGGTGTTGGCTTATAGTGGAAGAAGAGTAAAATACACTGTTAGGGGGTGGCAGCTACTCCCCTGCGGACGTCTCATATGATTATAATATTATTACTATTTATATTATTTACGTATTTAATACTAATTAAATTATATAATTATATATATATTAATATTATATATATACTATATACGATATTTATACTTACATTGTCATTAAAATTATTAACTTTAATCCACGTATATATGGATTACATTATAAATGGTACTGGTTTTTTTTGAAGAGTGTCTGATTTGGAGGCATTCCAGGGAATATTCGTTATTATTTATTTATCTTATAATATTATTTATTATAATTATTCGTTAATTTTATTATTTTTTAGTGATTTAATTATTATTATATTATTAATTATTTCTTTAGTTATGTTTATTATTTTTATTATTATTTATTTTATTTTTTATTGATTATTATTGAACCATAGACAAGTTGTAGAATTAGAAGTATTAAGGGCTTTTTTTGGGCTATTCATTACTGGGACAAGATTAGATAAAAAATGTCAAATTTTGGCAAGGTTGCAACTGACTGCCCCCGCAATTTTTTAGAAGTGTGTGTGCAGCAACAGAAATAAATCTTTGGCATACTTGGTGAGTAGATATATAAAAGTTATTACTTATTGGGAGATAAAGTGATTAATAGTTTCTGCTAACTAAAATGAAGAAAGTTTTGTTTTTAATATGATTTTTATATATATAAAAATATTCTTTTTGGAAGCCCAACGATTGTATAGTTCTCCCATAAACTGAAAGCAAATTTGTTAACCATATATTATTAATTGTTACATTATTATATATTAATTATATTTTGGAACAAAACTTCTTATCTTAATTTCTGTGACTAAGAATATAATGTAGTTTTTTGTTTTGGAAAAGATTTTGGTGTTAATAATAATTATAAAAATATAATATAATAATATAAAGAATAAATATAATGAAGATAATGAATATATCTATAAATTATTAAATATATATATATATATTAATGCAATGAAATGATTTGGCTAAAAAACTTTCCAAGAATTTACATTTATTATGTTTATGTGTTATGTAGCTATATGTATATAATTGATTATTCATTATTATTATTTTATTAGATTAGTTGCTTTTATAATAAAAAAAGATATTATATATTTTTATTGAATTGATTAGATTATACTAAATTAAGTTATGAATTATTATTAGGTTATAGTATTATTTTGTTTATTATAATTTAGCAATGCCATTTAGAAGAAAGATATGAAATAAATTGTCTGTTTTAGATTTTTGTGTAGGTTTTGGAGGGAATTTTTTTAGTTTATTAACAGGGTAATTTTTTTCTCAAGATAACCAGTAATTAAACGAGGACATTTTACACGGTAAGAAGATTAGTGATTTATATGATGGAATAGCAGGGATTAATCTATTGTTTTGTTAGATTTATTTCTTGTTATATATTAAGCTTTCAATGGTGATATGTATTATTTATTATTTATTAGTTATTATTATGTATTATTATTAATGTTTAATTTAGAAATTGTATAGATTATTTTATTAATTATTATTATTAAATTAGTTAGTTATTATATTATTATTATTATTTTATTGATTATTATTAATATTATAGTATTTTAATATTCAAATACAATTTAGTAAAATTAGGTATAATGTTTTCCTTGCTTCTCTGATTTTCTAATTTGGTTTTCTATCAACGAAACTATAAGTTTATTGAAAGAACTGTTGGGTAATCCAATTCCATTTGTGAACTGTGTGTATATTTGAAGTAGTTCTTTTTGGGAGACAATACTGTGGGATATAATACTCAACTTTTCCAAAACTAAGAGAAGAAAGTTTGTAAAAATATATTTTGGTACCCATTATATAAAGAAAGTTAAGTATTATTTGGGGAGAGGTAGAAAGTTTGTATATTCTTAATAAGAAAATTTTTTTTTCATATTTTTTATGTGTATGAAGATCCTATTAAAGTTAATTTGATATCTTTTTTGGGGGAAAAATTGGTTTAATATTTTTTCTCCCAAACTAAAGAAGAAAATGTTTCTCTACTTTTTATCAAACGAGAAGCTTATGGCATGTTGGTAAGTTTATAATAATACTTAATAATTATATTATAATAGTAATATATATAAAAGAAAAACATAATAGATGAAATAATATAGCGACATATGGTATATATTAACAGTTCCAGGGATGTTGAATAAATGCTTAGATGGTCAGGGTAAGTGATACTGTATTGTCACCTGTACATTTTGTTTTAGATTGAATTATAGATATTTGTATTATTTTATTTATTATTATTATTATTATATATTTTTTATTATTGGAGTTTTATTTATTTGGATGTATATTATTTATTATAGATTATTGAATGATTATGAGGTTATAGATGTAGTTGTATATGTTGAATTGAGTGTATTGAGATTTTATGTTTAGTTATTATTTTATGCATATCTTTATTAGAAATTGTATGTGATTTGATGTATATTTTATTTCGTTTTATTATTTAATTATTATGTATTTATTATTATTATAGTTATTATTTATTATTTATCTGTTATTAGTTATTCTGATATTGTTATTAGATGAAAAATTATTTTTTTATTCTTTATTTTTGATATATTTTGTTCTAGATGATAATTAATTTGTAAGTTTCATTTGTTTGAATATTTTGTGAATTATGTTCTTGAAGAGGTAGATATATTATGATTTGTTATATATTATTTAGTATTATCATTTACATTAATGATTAACTAGAAGAAATCTGAGAATAAATCTTTTACTCTTTTTATGTTAAGAAACAACTTTGCTGAACGAAAGGTTTTTTAAAATTATTGCATATTTATTTTATTAATAGTTTATAAATCTATAGCGTATATTTTTTTATGTTTGGAAGAGTTGAAAATAGGATCAACGTTATGGGAAAGTAATTATTAGTTATATTATTAATTATTATTGTATTAATTGATTATTTTGTTATAATTTTCTTTATTAATTACTTTTTATTCTCATTATTACCTGGAGTTATTATACTTTTATATTTTTTTTTTTATTATTTTTGATTATTTTTATATTTTTTATGATTATTTTTGATTATTATTACGATTATTTATTATTATTGATTATATACTGCTACTATTTCTTTCGTCAACATTTTGTAAAGTACGCTATTTATACTTTTATCAATAAAATAATTCATAATTATATATATAATAATAATATATAATAATATAATAATATTTTTTTGATCTTCTTGGTAAAAAACCTTCAATTATTATTATTATTTATTATTATTTTATTTAGTTATTTTATTATTATTATTAATATTTTATATTATTATATTATTATTATTATTTTTTACATAGATGGCAAAAATTTAGAGAAATATAATTTGGATTTCTGGTTCTAGTCTTTGGAAATTTTTCTGGGTTATTTTTAAAAAAATATGGCGAAACTTTACATATTATGGATACAAATTAACGATATGTTTATTATTTGAAGTTTGGATTGAAAGATTTCCATGGGATATTATTAATTATTATTATTATTATTATTTTTACTATTAGATTAATATTATTTTGAAATATTTTATATTATTTTGGATTATTTTACATTAATTTGGATTATTTGATACATTAGAATTATTAGTATATTCTTGACATTCTCTGAATATGCAAAATGTTGCTAGTTCCCGCTCTCGATTTGTTAAAAATTTGGTATAAACTCATTCTTGTATACCGATTTTGTATGATATATAAAATAATTTAAAACAAGTGGGTTAATAATTTTAACTGAAGAAATTTTGTTTAATAATATTTTGTATATATATTATAAGTTAATTTTAGAGTCTCAAAAGTGTTAGCTATAGTATTTCGTCTAAATAAGAAAAAATTTATTTGTTCGTAATTTTCTATAATTTGGTTTCAGATATATTATATCATGTAACCCATTAATAATAAAAAATAAAATAAGTAATAAATGTTGTGCTATTCACTAATTTATGTTTTATTATTCTTAGATTGATTATTATTTATTTAGTATTTAGTATTATTATTATTATTAGTTATTATTTTATTATTATTAATTTCATCATTTCTGATCTCAATTATATGGTTTTTTTTTTATTATGTTAATTTTATAATATTTATGATTATATAAGGTTTATTTTTTTATTTTATTATTATTATTATTATTATTTATTTATTATTATTATTTTAGGTTATTATTATTATTATATATTGTAGTTCTAATTTAGAAGAAAATGAGAAATGAATCTTTTGGCATAGGTCCTTCCTGGAAAGGTATATTTTTTTGTTTATCCCATATAAAAAAAAAAATATAACAACGGAATTTTGGTTTTTTTCTTTCTGCCGCCATTTTTATTTTGGAAAGTTTTTCCTGGAAGAATGTTTATGGAATTATTTGTTGGTCCATTACTATTATTATATTATTATTAGTATTTTATTATTATTATTATTACTATTTTATCATAGGAAGTAAATAGAAGCGGAAGTATGTTCTAGACTTTACCTGTAGTGTATTTATTATACATATAAGTTTGTGTGTAGCGGTATTGGCTTTTTTGCTTTTCTCTGAAAATATATCCAAAAATTTTGGAAGTTGCAACCTGAATCCAAATTGTTAAGAATTATGTAAAAGAGAGTGGATCTTGATTAGAGATTGTTGTAAGCGTGTCATATATAGGAAGAGATGATAATATGATTTTTTGAGAAAGCCAGAAACGCAGTGTGTGAGCGATATATAACCTGCTAGCGCATTGAGAAAAAATAGGTCCGTTTTAAACAGCGATGTGGGAATGGAGAAGTTAATGTAATGGATGAAATCATTTTCCAGAAAAAGATATATAGAAAAAAGAAATATAGAGTAATACAATGATATCATGGTAAAGTAAGAGTAGTTATTATAACTTTTAGATGTGGGGAGACAAACGTTTTGTGTTTTCTCTTGACTAACCTAAGATAAAATTTGTGTGTACTAATAAAGATTATTTTGATAATATAGAGGGATTATGGATAAAGTAATAGTTATAATGTAATATATAGCCTTTTTATGTTTTTATATATAGACAGTGTTATAAGCTAGTAGTATATATTTATAGTAGTAGTATATAAAATTTAATTTTAGTGTAATTTGTTTTACTGAAGGGGAGTCTTTAAAGTGATAATAATAATAACTGTGATAATAATAATAATAGTATAATAATATATATATATATGGAAATATTATAATAAAAATAATAATAATTATATTAATATTATTTATAATAATATAATTAATATTAATATGAATCGAAATGTTGCTAAAAAAAAACTTCCAAATTATTTATTATTATTATTATTATGATACTATTATTATTATTATTTTATTATTAATATAATTTTATAATGTTAATGATTCTTATTATTATTATTATTATTATTATTATTAATATTTTATTAACAATTATTCAGCCCAAACAAAAATAAATTTTAAAAACTGTTTAATAAAATTCAAGCGAATTCTTTTATTTTTTTGGGTACTGAATCCCAATATTCAATCGTTTCTCTCCTCAAATCACGTGCCGAACTTTTACCTTTATAATGGAAAAAAATTAATTATTGTTTTTATTTTGAAAGTTTTTTGTTAAAGCAATTATGGATATTATATTATTATTATTTATTATTTTATTATTATATTATATAATTTTGTTCTTTTTATTATTATTTTATTATTTATTATTTTAACATACAAAATTTAAAATAAATTAGGAGTAATGCTTTTCTTGCATTCCTCTGACTATAACAAAATTTTGGCCAATTGATCGAATTCTTCAATTTTAAGTATTTGGTATACCCAATTATCTATGTCTCATACATTTTGTATATTATTAAAGTTTAATATTTTCTTATTTTGGGAGAAAGGAAGAATATCTTACCATTTGCAGAAACGTTGCATACCCAAAGTTGAGCAATTATACAATCAATACTCTATTTGGGAGATGAGAGTTTTGTTATTCTCGCGCGGGCGGCTAAATAAGAAAATAGTTTTTAGCCCATATTTTTATTTGTATGTATAAAGTTATTATATTGTTGGGAGAAAAACTGTAGTAGTATATCTTCTCTCTGAACTACGAGAAAATGTAATTTCCGTTCTACTAATTTAAAGTAATGGTGATTGTATATAATAATAACTAATATATAATAAGATATAATAATAATATATAATAATAATAATATATAGTAGATAATTAATTATAATATATATATTATAACATATAAAATAATAATAACTTATAATATAATAACATAACAGAAATAAATCAAGAAAATTATTTTATTTTCTTATCACGTTTATTATTGATGATCATAAATATAAATTATTATTTTATGCTTCTTTTACTTTATTATTATTGTATGATGTTAACGTTATTATTAGATCATAGTATTATTATTAGTCTTAGTATTATTATTATTATTATTATTATTATGTATATTATTATTATTATTATTTTTTTTATTATTATTTTTATTATTATTTTTTTTTTTTTATTATGAATTATTTTTACATCAAATTGAATTAAATAAATAATTTTTTAATTTTTAATGTTAGAAATTTAACAGGTTTTTTCTTCTATATAAGTATTATTATGTATAATTGATAAAAATTTCTTTGGTTTTTTATTTTGATATTTGAGAAACACAACTGGATTGTATTATTTTTAATATCTTTTATTGCTAATGTTTTTTTTTAATTATTAATTTTATTATTATTATTATTATTATTATTCATATTACTATCCATCGTTAATATTGTAATATTTTTTAATTAATAACGGAAAATATATATATTATATATATATCTTATAATAGTAATTAATATAATATGATATAATAGTTGTAATATATATAATAATAATTATATATATTAATTAATATAATTATATAATAATTCTATAATGTAAACAATATATGCTCGTGTCAAGAACATTTAATTGATTTATATTATTATTATTATATTATTATTATTATTATTATTATTTTATTATTTATTAATTTTATTATTATTGTTATTTATTATTATTATTAATTATTATTATTATTGATTATTATTGGTTATTTATTTTATTATTATTATTATGATTTTATTTTATTATTATTATTATTATTATTATTTTATTATTATTATTATATTTATTATTATGGTATTTCACACCAAACGTTATTGTAATTTATATTTTAAGTATTTTTTAAGTTTGGAGAAATTAATGCATCTCGTCAAGTTGGAACCTCTATACCGTATGGACTTCAAAGCATTATACAGCACCATTCAAGCTGTTTCACATATGTATTTTTGTGCGGGCACTCGTTTCTCTTCTCATCCTATCAATATTCTAAAACGTTTGGGTAGGAGAAGAGATTTGACTGTCTGCGAGCCTGGCAAAGGGAGAACTGTCGTCATCTTGGATAGATCGGACTATATACGAAAAGTTATGGACGTTCTGTCTGATAACAATAAGTTTAGAAAAATCACTATTAGTTTTACAACTCTTATTAATAATATATATATATAATAATTTTGAATCATGCTGTTGTGCAGAATAAAACACCTGACGAAGAACGTCAAGATTTGGAAGGTATTTATATTTATAAAAGGACAGACAAACAAGCTCAGTATTCAGAATATTTTAATTTATTTGGAGCACTAATTAAAAAAAAAGCAGGTGAGATATTTGCCCCTTCTTCCTACTCTGATAATTAATTTTTCTGCATATATATGTATAATTATATACAATATATAATATATAATGATATAACTAGTATATAATATATATATTTATATATATAAAATTGATATATATTATATATACTAATAATATAATATATATAATATATATAGTATAATAAATTAAATATATAATATTATACTATATATCTATATAATAATATACTATATATACTTATAAAATATATATAAATAGTATATAATATATAACATATATATATTATGTATATATATATTATATATATAGATAGTATATATTAATATATATATAATATATATAGATATAAATATATAGTACTTATATTATATACTTATAGTTATAGGTGCTAACTTCGCAGCAAAATCCAGTTTGCCGAAGTTATGTCGCTAAATCTGAGCACCCACAACCGTGAATTTGCCGATTTTGGGTAATTTTACTAATATTTACCCATTTTTTTTTTAGAGAAATTTTGCTACTTTGTGTAGCGTTGGCCAGATTGACCATAATAATAATAAGCGAAATCTTGATGAGGTTTAAAATTTTGACATCTTGCTATTTCGAAATTGCAGACTATAACTTGAGATTACTTTTTTTAGACGTTTGTCCGTAAATTCAGGCTCAAGATCCCCAACTCCGGAGGAATTTGGGGATTTTTCCCATTGACAGCCCTGCACGTCGAAGTGCAAACTTGAAAACCATTTTCAATGTTTTTGGAAATTAGCAAGTTCACATGTCGCAAGCTGACTTGAGAATCTTCCACATTCATTCTCATTAGATTTTGACGTTGATTACTTTCAACAATTAGGGTTGTATAGTCCCGGTGAGATACCGAAATTTAAGGTCTAGTAAGACCGGTTTTCAGAGGTTAGGCCCCTTATAGGCGGGCGTAGCCCCCAAAGGGGCTTCCTGTTGTATGCTAGAAGTTTTTTAAATGAATCGGTAATCCATTTGGATGTTATCACGCGATTTTACCGTGACGATTACCCCTATATCATGTTTTAAATCGTCTTTAAGATGGTACGGACTGCTCTCATATGACAATAAAAAAAGTTGGGAAGAGAGAATATAACAAAATTTGAGTAACCTGATTAATCGACGTGAGTAACTTTACAGTTTGGTCCGAGAGACCAGCCTTTCGCTAGAAGGAATAGCAGCATCTGTCTGGATACTGGCATGATGATTATTCGTGTTTGAAAATCTGATCACCACACAAATTACAAAGTCGGCTGGGGTTGTATAAAGGGGTTACCTCTCCCGAGAGGCGAAGGTGAAATATAACTCTATCTTCCTTGTCTTGCTGGCTTCCTTTTCCGATAAAAAGATTTAGCTAGACGAAGCCCAATCGAACAGGTGGCCAGTAGGCGGGTTTTTGTGACCGCTAGGCACCCCCTAAGGTGCTGCCCCTTCAGCGCCAAGGTCAAAATTCGTCGCTGAAAACCCATCTTATGTTAACGATATCGGCCTAAAATTTGCGATGGAAGCGTATAATGATGACTATTCCGCACCGACGAATTTCACGTTTCTCTGCTCCCCTCTGCTAAGGGGGTGACGCGCGCCACAAAAAATGTTAAAATATATTCGACCCTGGGACTTTGAATATTTGGAGACGGGGTAGAGGAGTTGAGTCGGAGACGGAGTTGGAGTCGGATTCGGCTTCGGAGTCCAGAGACCCCCCGGAGGGGGGTCCCCAGTTGAAAAAAGAAGAAGAGTATCATGGCTCTTCTCCCCCATTCGGGAGAAGATGCCCAAAGGAGAGAGGAGGATAAGCGACAGAACCGAGGCGGTCCTGCCGCACCCCTCAATCGAACTAGGACTTCAGAGGATCGTTGCGCCACTAGCACCGCTGTGGTGGACCGGTGCGGTCCCGAGCTAGTAAACAATGCGTTTAATACTACGATCATCATCTACTGTGTACAATAACTGCTTCGTTCTCACATGTTATGTCGTCAATGGGCATGTCCATTTATGCTAAAAGCATAACCCGTTTTTACGTAATAATGTTGACAGACTAGACATTTTCTAGTTCACAACTCTCATTTACTTTTCTACGGACGCAAACTAATATATTTCTTTCTAGATTAAACAGCTGGATTATTTAATATTTTTCTTTATGCAAGTTTTCATTTATACATATATTCTTTATTTACTTTTTTTTTTTTACTTATTTTTAGTTTTATCATTTTTACATTTATACTTTGTGTTAATTTTTTATTTTTTTTGTATTCTTTATAATTATATTCATTTTTTATTTTTTTTTATTTAAGGATATTTCTAGTTGTATTTTATACGTTATATTTTTACAGATCGCTGGTTAATTTTTTTTTTTTTTCAATTTAAAATTTAGTTTCAAAATATTATTTTTTCATCTTTATTTATTAAAAATAATTATTTTAAAAGACTTTAAATTTTGTTGTCGATCTTCTTTACGAATTTGTTTTTACAAATCTTTATGCTTTTTCATGTCTTATCAACGAAAAAAAATTGCATTTTACTATACCCCTTAAAACATAAATTAAGTAAGCAGAAATCCAATCTCCACCCTCTCCTCATCCAGCCTGGATCTATTATCTATGGATCTCAAGTGACATTGGCGATATCATTTGGTTCAAACAATACACAGTAAAATCAAGTCTTTTAGTTACATTAGAGTCACGAATACTATGCTAACGTAACAAAGTTTCACATTACTAAAAGTAAACTAGACATCACCTGATCTATAGAACTTAATGACAGCGAACAAACCTAACTACACCTTAAGTACGAATAAACTCTAACATTAACAAAGTTCACCACTTAACACAACAGTAAGTAACTAACGATTAATGACAAAACGTACCTATTTCACACTTTTTCTACTAAGGCATAATCTTCTAACAGTATTCAATGTTAATTTTCTATTTCACATCGTAATTAATTTACTACAAGATTTAAATCGATCAAGCTAACTATTAATTAAACTAAGAGAAAATGCAGGCACGACACAACCACACACCACACATTCACACACACACACACACACCGACCACAACACGGACACACACACACACACAACACACACATCATCACACACACATAGCAAAAGAAATCCTTTCTATTGAAGGAAATACTCGTTTTGTCCTTTTTTATAATCGTCAACTTAAATATATTGTTGCATTTTTATAAGTTTATTTTACATTTTAACTTTGTGTTTAATTTATTTTAATTTTTTTTATTTTGTAAATTTTTTTCAATTATTTTTTTAGATTTTTCTATTGTCTTTTTATTTGTATTCGGTAACTGCAAATACATTCTAACTTTTTTTTACTTCTTCTGTTATCTACTCACATGCTATAATTAATCCGTAAAAAGTACCTTAAATCAGTTTTATTTATTTATTTTTTTTTTTTTCATAAAAATTTATTTTCAATTTTATTTATTTTTTTTAGAATTTTATGAAATTAAAAATAGATTTTTTTTTTAAAAAATCTTAGTTGATTTTTTTTATTTCTTTAAAAACTTTTAATTTTACGGAAATTTTTAGCTTTTTCATGTTCGTAATAACGCTAAAAAAAAATTTGTCATGCTTGACATACCCTAAAAAAGTAAACAGTAAAATGTTAAATGTCAATAACCACCCCCCCTCATCCCTGATCTAATATATTTCAAGGAAAATTTCGAGTTTCATTTTTGGTAACCATAACACAAAGTACCTTTCTTATATATAAAGATGAAACGAAATATGCTTGAACGTACAAAAAGTTTCGACATTGTACATACTAAAGTTAAACATAGCATCACATGCTGAGCTAAGAAATCTTAAGAGTGACAGCGACACAAACCTAAACACACCTCTAAGTAACCGACATAAACTGCTAACAGTTAACAAAGCTTCCACAATTACAACGGTAAGAAACTAATAATTAAGATTCAAAAATATAATAATTCACACTTTTTTCAAGCTAATCTCTAACGAATTAATATTACTTTAAATCTTAACACTCCAAAAATTCTTTATTAAAAATTTAATCTGTATCCTACCTATACTCATTGTACATGAAACTTCAAGAAAATTGCACACACACACACACACACACACACACACACACGCACACCACACACACGCCACACCACCACACACACACACGACAACGATAATCCGTTTCTATTTTCAAAATCTCGTTTTCTTTTATAATCGTCATCTAAAATATTCAATCTTTTGCTATTTTTTTTAATAAGTTTTATTTACATTTATACTGCATGATAATTTATTATATATTACTTTATTTGTTAAAACTATTTTTGTTTATTTTATATTTTCTTATTCTTTTTATTATTTTTTTAATTTTAAAAAATTATATTTTTTCTGGAATAAGATCTGGCAAAGTCCTTGAAGTGTGGCTAAAGTGCTTAAATTTTTTAAAAAAGTTTTATTTCTTTTTATTTATTTTTTATTTAAATATTATTTTCCAAATTTTATTATTTTTTTTAAAAGTCTTATTTCATTTAAAAAATTATTTTTTAAAACTTTATTTATCTTTTGTTTTCATTTCTTAAACTTTTGTTTTTACTAAAATTTTATGCTCTTCATTTATAACGTAAAATTTTTTTGCATTTTTACAAACCCTCATTAAAACAATAAATCAGTAAAAACAGTAAATCAAACCACCCTCCCTCGCACCCTCCTGTTCATTCACGATCTATTGGTCAAGGCACATTTTCGATATCATCTTGGCAAACATCACATATAATCTCAATTCTTTGATATGCATAACAACGAATATCGCTAACGTAACAAAGTTCTCCCATTAATAAAGCTAACATTAACTTAAGATTAGGCTAAGAAATATAATCCGTACAGCGACAAACCTAACACACCTTGAAGACACGAGTAAACCGCTAACATTTCAACACAAGTCCACTACTTAACACACATAAGTATACTACACGTATATACATACAAACGTGAAACTCTATTCACACTTTTCCACTGCAGTATCTCTAAGATATTAACTAAGAATAAATGCCCACCAGCACACACACACACACACACACACACACCCAACACACACACACACGCACATCACACACCACGAATAAACGTCTTAACTATTAATCCTTTTGCCCAGTATCTAAAATAACTAACGAATTAGCAGGATCCGTGACTACGTAATGAATGTCATAGAGAAGTTAAAGCAGGTATCATCCACACATAACATCTGAAATTTGATTTTATGCTAAGGTTAATTAATAAAATAACATTTAGTATTACATTTACTTCAGAACATTTTGTACATTTGAAAAAAAAACATAAACATTATACTACGTTATAATTAAAATTATAATTCATATTAATGGAAAGTAATGATACCCTTATCTAACGCATGATGGACAACAGTGCGAACATGAATTTAGTACTAAAGATTCAGTCTGTATTGATGTGTGTTGTACCCGTTTGTTAGTACGAACAAACCGAAACTAACACCTCCATAATTTCCCAGGTTGAAAGATGTAGTAGGAAACACTTACACCAACCCCCCTCTGTTAGGCTTCCGGTGCTAAATTAGCATAGGAGTCTGTGATTCTCTTACTCAGCAGTTTTTTATGAGTTAGTCCAATCGGTATACAATCAGCATCGGGAGACAGCCCATATAACAACGATCTTCATCATTGCTCTCACTGTGTAACATCGTGTTATTTATACTCAATCATCACAGGACTCAGCGTGGTCCTAATACATTTTCAGAAGCATAACGATCAGTCGTTCAAATTTACCATTCTTTTTTCAAATTAATATTCTTGTATTCTTTATTGATTGTATTCTTGTTCTTTTACAATTTATTATTTAATATTTCCCATCTGCAGTTTTTATCTAACAGCAAAGACCTGAGGTCCAGATACACACAAAGGAAGCTCACCGTCTATGCGTCCAGAACCTAAATCTTGCTATTTTCATCTGTTAGTTCGCGCCTCAAAAAGTTCCTGTTTCAGGAACTTCATCTTCTTCTCCACGCGTATCAAAAATATCAAGAGTCTGTATCGCAGTACAATGGCCTTTGTTTGACTTTGTTAAGTGATACTCGTACTAATTTTCTTACAGTGGCTATGGCAGTTGCTAACGATAGCGATAGGAATATATTGTGTAGTTGATATCGCTTCGGTAGTGCAGCTTTTCACAATCTGTCACAGAACATATTCTACTGTCCATTGTAAACGCAGGGGACATTCAACATCCACATGCATTATTGATTATTTCCGGCATACTTGTTTATCACTCGAGTACATTACTACATCTTCATCTTGTAGCGTGTATTTTGCGCCAAATTATATTTTCCCCAGAAGAGAATTGGAGACACCAACTTTGGCAAGTGAACCCATCCCAGGTAATTTCTGATATTGTTATATCAAAAAGATCGACACCTCCTTTTCTTTGAAAAGCACAGGACAAACTCCTTAGTTTTTCCTCAAATCAGGGATCGCCTCATGGGGATAAGTATTTGGCGGACCTGATGCCTCTGCTTTATTTTAGGAATGATCAATATCCCTCACAAATAAAAACAACTTCCTTCTCTTTAGCAAACGAACCAGACTTACAGAATATTTTAAGTATTTCCATATCCAATCTCTAATTTTTCCTTTCATCTCGCAATGAATGTGTGTATACACCTTCAATAGCTCATTCATTCTCATCATGATTGCATGAGTCGACTACAATTTCTTTAACACACTCTTACACATGAGTTGAAATTAAGTTATTTTTTGGATGTTCAGCGGAGCACATGATGTAAAGCTTGAGGAGAAGAATCTTAATTTAATCAGCAACCAGAAATATCATCATGTTGAGTTCCATTCTATAAGATGATTCAATGTTACTGCACTTTATCACCTATTAGTTCTTCAGGGGACACAAGGGGATTCATTCGTTTCTGAAACAATAATGTTAAAGTGATGTATTAGTCTAAATACATGATTCTTCTGCCCCTTAGTTGGGTGAGGGATAGAAATGACTTGAAGGTCAGTACTCCTCCAAGAAAATGAATTGTCTATAGTTAGCCTTGTCTAAACAACGTCTTACATAGACGTTGAAATGATAAATCAATAATGCTTAGTGTTATTCATCGATATGATTCAGATCTTGAATGAATTCGTTGGCTTTGTACGCTTTCCACGTCACCATTCCCACACACTTACATATTAAAACCCGGGCTCTTTACAACATATCTTCTTTGTCAGTGGAGATGCTGTAACACGGTCTACAGCCGATACTTTATTGCAGCTACCTTTTCCTATACTAGTCCTTTCTATGTCCATGCCATCGCACAACTTGGATAACGGACAAGCTGTTTCTCATATCCGTTTAAACACTAATCCGAACCCCGTCAGGGTAAAGTACCTACTTATGGCTATCTTAATTTTGAACCCCTTTTCTCACACCGTTGTAGCATGCCTTATGTTTGTATTGAGTTATCAATTTTTGGCTAGATACATGTAACCAGGGCTGAATTGGCTTTACATAGTTGAGAAGTAATTGGGTTCTCCGACCTAGGAATATATCAGTAGAATTTCATTCCTCATGCATACAAACACATTTTCAATGAATCGAGAAGAAACACAGTAGAAAAGCGCCCAACTTGTTGTCTGAATCTAGCACAATTCTTAATATTCAGAATTCTGGGTTAAGTGGAAGCGCCTCTGAAAAGCGCTTCTGGGCAAAAACATAATTTACTTAGTTATATAACATTCTGTGCACAGTATCTTTTACATTCTGTCTAATAAAACTATTGTATTCCTGATTACCTAAACTTCATGGTATAGTGAGTACGTTCAAAATCCTTGTATCTTCTAGTGTTGACACTTTTTCTATCGAAAGAGCATTTCTTGATCAGATAAGATCCTTTATAATCTCAACGATCTTCATTTAAAAATTAGTAGGGAAAAACCTATTGGAATGTCTTGCTTTCACTGACACCCATGCATTTAGCATCGCTTTCAATGCACATGTGATGAAAAAAGCACACGTAGCCCTGAAGACGTATATGTCAGTTCGAGAGACCCATTAGAATGGGTTTTATTGCGTCTCTTCTATGGATTTGACGGCGCCAATACTAATTTGAATCATATGGGTCCATTATAGTTCTATTTATAAGGTGTGATGCGAGAAGAATGATTTGCGTTACACAACTGCATAGTCAAAATTTATACCTACGCAATCATATGCGCAAGTCCAAAAACAAACGAACTTATTGACTAGGATTCTATCTTCTGAAAAACGCATAATTCTAGAAGTCTATAAAAGTGGAAGTTAACAGTTTTTTGCTCCAACGTCTACAATTTTAGAATGCATCTTGTTTCTTGAACCACATATGTGATCATACCCTGTTCACCGCTTCCTTTATCTTACAAATATCACTATCATCGGTCATGCATACGCAGTAAATAGGACAATTTACGATATTAGTCTTAATTCTATCTTCCATATACAATAAAGAAGCCTTATTCTTCCCTTAGTCTCGACTACTCAGTGGTAATAGGTAATTATGAACCAGAGACGACGTATCCAGATAACTATCTTCTTCTTTAACATGTTCCTTGTTAATGTTAGGCGATATTCAATGATCATTTCGCGTCTCTAGTTCGTTCGGGTTTCACTAAATGATAACTGCAGTTTATGCAATCGCTTCCTGTGTGCTATAGTCGTGTTGAGAAACTCCCGTAGCGTCAGCCTTTCATATTTGCTTCAAGCAGAGTTACAAAAATCTTATTTCGTGCAACTAATATCTAACTTATACCTTGATGTCTTTTAAATACAGACTTGTATCGTATTTGACTAATATTCAGAACGATTTCACATTGTCATTGATATTCATGGAATAAATAATGCGAGTATCGAAAAAAGAACTGAAACCGTTGACACTATTATAACTCTATCTAGAAGACACTGGTCGACGATCCATAATGTCCACTGCTAAATTTATCTGCTGTGTGTACCAAGTGATTATGCGTCATGTGAATGATCATGTTGTATGCAATAAGTGCAAAAATGAATACCATTCATATAAATACATTCTTTTTGACTTGGTAATTCATGCTATAGATGGACATTAGCTGTTAACTTCATCTTCTGTCGTACAGGACATGGAGTATATGATTTATGAGCTCCCTCCATGACGCAATATGGATAAATCGTCTCTTTTGTGCGGTTGAAGAGTGATCAGTAAAGTATTTGTACCTCCGTTCCACCTTCAGCGGCACAAATACGGACTATACGGCATTTTATGTTTCAGACATTTCTCGATTTTTTCAAAAGTCCTAGTTACTATGTTAAAGAAATCCTGTATCATTTCCAGCTACACATTTTTACGCTAATGCTTCTGCTACGTTTTCAAATTGTACGTAAGAGGGTATGAAACCGCGTGGACTTCTAACCAAATTCAACAGATGTTAGTTCGCTTAATCGCGGATAGCGAACAGCTTTTGAAAAGCACAGAGGCCTACAGCACCTTTCTCTAGAGTTAACCTTTACTAAAAGTAACGATTGCTTAAGACTAGATTATTGGCGAATGCAATCATGTTTATAGTCGATTACCCCTCGTTCTTTTCCCCTTTCAGCTTCGATCCATGTAATACCAAAAACAGCTAGCTGATCCTTATCTCTTTGGTAAATTTGGTAAAGGTTGCGTTCTTAATTCACCGGTACTGGAATTTACCCTTCTCAGGCGTCTCATCATCACGTGCACCTTCCAATATTTGTCTAATAATACCACCTTGCCCTGAGATATACATCATGATTACATATCTACTTCCGATTTACAGGATGAATTGCCGTCATCATCGCCAATAAGTTCGAAATCGCCTTCTTCTTGATGCGCGCCGTCTGGCAAGAATCTGGAGCTTGTGATGATACAGGCATAACGAAGTATTCTATCACGAACAACCATATTGTCGGAACTGATATTCGCCCACCATGAGTCATCATGGATCTCATGGAAAACGGGAATAGTTGATTCTAGTCATAATATGCCTGATGATACTACACATAGTATGCCGCTCTCCATTGACTTTTAATTCTTGTTTACAGAGAGCAGAATAGAACAAGACATGGTCTGTGGTGAAGTAGTGGAGTGTTTTTCTGTCGTTTCCTCTATGAGGGTATACATCACTGCGAAGAGCTAGCCATGAAAAATATGAAAATAGTCAATTAATTAAGTGGTAGGATTACAATATAAATACAATTAAAAATAAATTCAAGTAGGTCATCGATTAAACCTAATTATTATGCATGTGAGTTCATAGGTTGAGATAAATAACGTTAGTATAACCTAGCGAAGCTTGGTCTCTGTTAAGAGTTGCAGTGTAGTCCAATATTAACTTTGAGCCAAGATCTTTAATTATATCCTTAGATATCACATACACTAGAATGTATCACTAGCAACAACAGAATACCACACATTATGAGTAAAGCAGTGTGCGATAACGATACAGAATGAACCGACTTCTTAGCGACAAAAATGTCATATGAATGGGATTGTATGTCTCCGACGTTTAATCTGTGGAAAAGGAATCTCCACGCGGAATTACTTGAGACATACTGTTGAAAGGGTGAGAGGAGGAGAGTCAGAATATTCTAAGCCCTCTAATCATCTGTATTGTCAGATAATCGCTATCATTAAAATATACTTTAAACGTATATAAATATAATTGAATTCAGATGGTGTATACAAATGTTATTTTAAAGTGAGAAACAGTTGATTGTGACAGAAGAACCCCTTATCGAGTTATTGCAAGATGAATAGAAGATAGTTGAGTTAGTTGAAGAAGACGATCCGATGGATTAGAGATTAGTAAAAAAAATCACATTGAATAAAATGATATGACATACAAGAATTGTACCCCACGAACCTAAGATGTCCTTTAGAAGTTGTTGAAACGTAAGGTCCGTACGTTATGGAGTTACTGAAAAACTGCCTGGACACCGAGGATACGAGTGTACACGTCCAGCTAAAGAGGTTTACTATATAACCTGCAGCTTCCCAAGCGCCCGCAAGACAGGTGCTGCCCAAATACGAACCTCTGGATGATGCGCGATAATGCTCAGAGCTTACCCAGTTTGTCTTAAATGAAAGGATTAGAATAAAGCTATTGCATCAGACTGATTGACAAGTCATAAAACCGATAAAACCCTCCTTTCTCATGTCTTCGGATTTAGAGAACTGTTCTGAAATGGGCGAATCCTAAAAAGAGAAAAGGACTGAGAAGCATCAATTCACAGGTTAATCTCCTTGCAGGTGTCGAGATAGGTTACTATTGACTTAGAGTATTTACCCTCCACGTAGCCCCGCCCTCCTCGTGTGTGCTAGTGTGTGTAACTTCTAGGAGGTGTGTAAAGTGTTGTTTGTATGTTAAGGTGTCTGTGAAGGTATTGTGTGATCATCCTAGAAATGCCCTGCCCTTCCCCTCTAAAATTGGTATATTAGGCCTTGTTGGTGCACACAGCGTTTAGAAATAGCATAAGAAGGTTAAAGAATATATATATAACAGTGTGTTTTCATTCAAAAAGCAGAAAAGTTTTATTTTGACGATAAACAAAAAAAAAATTAAAGATAAAGCAAGTTTTCGTGAACCGCGAAGGAGATATTTATGAACAACCCTACCCCAAAACGGGAAAACGAACCAAGCAAAACAGCTTAAGCATAAGAGGATAATGAGAACACTGGCGTTGAAATAGAATAGTTAACCAGAAGTTTGCGTATGACATATTTAACTAGCTTAGTTAGCAAGTAAACCTAACAACGTCATAATACAGTAGCTACGAAAACTAAGTACGAAGCCTGATGAACGTTTATCAGAAATATTGCAATATTTAACAAATTCAAGTATTAAAGTCGATTGTTCAGACAATTATTGTTTAGTTAACTGGGAACAGGCATTGTCTAATTATCTAACTTCGTATAATTCCTTCTGCTTACTAGTTTAGAGGTTTTTTCGTATATTGTAATGTGTTATATCGTTTCTTGGTTCGGACAATAACTGTTTATTTTTTTTTTTTAAATTTTATGTTTTAAAACGTTTTTGTTTTTAAAAATACTTTTTATTTATTTGTATTTATTTGTACCTTTTATAAACTTGTCGACTTTCACACCAATCACCACCACGCACATACACACAACACACACACATCATCACACCACGACACACATAACTAACTACACACACTCACACGTAACATCAATTAACGCTATAATTTAGTATTTTAATGCGTAACATACGAGACTCTTCAGAAGATCATACTGACAATATTTTCTATCTTTGTCTCTTTTACATTTCGGCGCCCCTTTCTAGCGAATACATATCACTCAAACATGATAAATGTGACTTTCTTATGCTTTAATCCACTTGCTATAATAATGATGCAAATACTATATGTATTATTAATTTTATAAACTAAATGTATATGTCTTTTTTAATAATGGTTGAACGAGCATCATACAGACTGTATTTTATGGCCGAGCACCATTGTTATAGACCTTGGGGCTGATAGATTATATCGAGTTAAAAGCAGACGATAGCCTACTCTGTATGCAATTTTATTTAATAGTCACATGACGCTACTTAAACGTCTCTTTCAAAACAACACGCTTTAAGATACATCCATCTTACTTCATCATCCGGATACTCGCTGACTTTCACTCTACGCACATAGACTGTGTTTATTCTTTCATATTTATTACCTCATGAGCTATTTTTTATTCAAATCATCCGAGTAGCCTTCTTATATTCACGCGTCAGCTGTAGAGTTCTCGCAATTCTTCTACCATGTGTACAAAATAATCTTTCTGCTCCCCGGTCTTAATGTCAAACTAACCATCTAAGTCATAATAAATTTAATACATAACGTTATATATAGTATAGATTAAAACATTACAATATCGAATCAAGTAACAAATTAGTATGATATATATGACTTTTTAATATTATAATACATATGTCATAAAAGAAGTGAAGTTCTTTCTTCCAGAAACACGATGTTAAGTAAACTATACATTCTTACATTTTTGAGATAGAAACTTCATCGTACTTTCGATTATCAGTCAACACCCGTTTAAAATTATGGATATGTGTTAGTTAGTTTCTTTTTGAAATATCTTATAAATTTAATATATTTATACTGATGAAATACTAGGTTATATACTATAAAGTTTATCCTGATCATAATACCTTTAAATTGTTATAATAAACTTGATATTTAATTGTTTACTGTATCTCTACAATTAATACATGGACTAATTTTCATTCAGGCCATACTCTCGAGCATGATATATCCCTCCTAATAAGTAAAGAAAACCACTATATTATTCGTATTAACAGCACTATAGCGCACTATCATCTGTAGAGAAAATTAAAAATTCAATGGGAACGTTCAAGCATATGAGAGTAATAGTTATCATTGTATGGAAATAACTATCTTTAACCATTGTATCCAAGGCAGATCTTTGATAGATCATTCGTTCAGTAATATGTGCTTTGATTAGCTGAATGATTGATGCATTTGTATTACTAAGATACATATAGACTATGATAGTCGTTTCGCTAGAGAGCTAGTGACTGCAATTATCACTCTTGGCGATACCAGATCACCTTTCTGATATTCGGAGTATATTATTAGTTAAAAACTCATAAAGGGTATATATTCATACATGTATATTGCGGTCTGAAAGATGAGTATGAGACACCTGATCAGGGTATTTCCCTAGCATCCTGTGATAAAGCACACCTTACCCACTAAATTAT
>JABUQX010105410.1:0-10000 GCA_015478945.1 Trachelipus rathkii
ATTTTAATCATTATATTGAAGATTCATCTGTCTTCAAAGAAGGTAAAAACAAAAGCTACACTGTAAGATGCGTGAATAAAGATAGGAAATAAAAAAAATAATAATTTTGGATGCATTAAAGCATATCAAAGAAACATATGTCAAAGGGTGTCTACTTACCGTAACACCCGACTCGTGGTGATGTGAATATATATATATATATATATATATAATTATATTATTATTATATATATATATATTATATATAATTATATATATATATATATAATATATTTATAATATAAATTACTATATATTGATATATATATATATATATATATTATATATATACTATATATATATATAACCAAAAGATTTGTATTTGTCTATCAAACTTTCTCATTGCCCTTCATCCGACGACCACCAAGATTTTAATAAGATTTAAAACCCTAAAGTATGTCAAATATTTTTTTAAAAGTTTATATGAAATAAGTATCTAAACATCTGATTGAAGTTAAAACGTTACTATATATATATATATATATTATATAATATATTATATTATATATTTCTATATATATAATATATATATATGATATATATATATATATATATATATTATATATATATATACTATATATATATATAATATATATATATATATTATAAGAAATCGAGAAAAGGAAAATTATTTTTAAATTTTTGTATTAATACAACGAAAGATTAGAATGAGCATTAAGGGCACTTCAAAAACGTTTCTTTTTCTTTTTTTAAATGATATAAAACTGTCCTCTCTATTCCCTCACCCCCTTATACCTACAAAAACAAATAAAATGTTTTCACGCTTTCGCGAACACCCTGGGGTTCGTTGAACACAGATTAAGAACCGCTGGTTTAGGTAATTTATTTTAAAAGAAAAGAGCCACTATAAGCTATTGCAGAAAGAACAATCAATATTTAAAGTTAATCCTAATTATTAAACGTATATAGCTTCTACTCTTATTTAATTCTTACTAATGTATGTTAGCTAATGCCTAGGATTTTTACCTAATTTAGAATTCTGTCGGTACTAACAAAAATAGAAACCAGGAAGTTTATCCTTTCATTTTCAACTATTTCTTAGAAATTAGTTTTTCTCCACGAAAAATATTCCTGCTTTGACCGGTCTTTAATACCTGAATTACTCTCTAATCTTATAGGTTATATTTCTAAAACAAATGCTACAATTATTACAAAAGGTTTCCGATAAATTTTCCTTATCATTTTTCAAAAATATTTATTTACTAACGCTTTCAGTAAAAGTTATCTCATTTATCATAACTTCACCTTGGGAACGCCATACCCTGTTTGTTGGGAATATATCCTCAAACATTAAAAAAATATGAAAAATCATCATAAAAAAATAGCTTGAAAATAAACAGGGTTTGATAAAAATGAAAGAGAAAAGGACTGGCAATATCAAAATCGAAAAATAAATATATAAAATATTCAGTATTGAAAAATTAATATTTCTTTACAAAGCAAATTAAATAGTAATAAAAAATTATTGCGTCGGAAAGCCAAATATGCAATTTAAAGTTTTTGAGGTGTTGGCATGAATTCTCTCAGTATATATACTTATAGATTGAATTATATATTATATATAGTGTAATATGCAGGAAGACTAAACGCAGTATAATATATTATTATATATATTATATATTTATATATAGAAGTTATCATCATTACCTACCTTCTCTCCCCAGTTGTTTAAGAGAGAGAGAGATAAGGTGCGTTGCATGCATTTAAATCCGAGGCATGCATTAGCATTCCTGATAAAAGGTAAGTGGTAGCACGGTGGGTAGTTGGGCAGCCAACCACTACAACCGGTCCCTTTAGTCGCCTCTCTTCGACACGCAATGATATACGATGTGTGCAATCCTTTCCGCCACACACATAGGGATATGAGTGGTGTAGGGATGTCTGTAGAATGTTGTCTAAGAAGAGAGGTGTGGATATATCGTATGTTGTATATGAATGATATGTGGATAAAAAGGTGGTGTCTGCAAGATGTTGTCTGGAGAATGTGTTGGAATTTGACGCCAGAAGGATAAGGCGAACGCATAGGGGTGGCACTACTGTGAATGTGCGCATGGGAGACCGCTACAAACATAAGAATATATATAGTATATATATATATTAATATATATATATATATATATATATATATATATAATATATATATTATTATATATATTATATATATACTTAATTAATATTATATTATAATAATTATATTATATATTATATATATATATAATATATATATTATTATACTATATATTATATATATTATATATATACTAGTATATATATATATATATTGATATATTAAGTATATATATATATTATATATATATAACAGTAAACTAAAAGCAAATCAAGGCATAAATTGACATATCATCTGTTCCGTATATAAAAAGGTATTTCATGAATAGTGCGATTATTCTAAAAAAAGTATATTTTTCCTTTAAATCGCTCGACTGTAAAATTGTTTAATTGTCGTTTAGGAGCTTTTGCTTCTCAAGCGACGATATAGAATTTATATATTTTAACTAAGTTGGAACATAAATGAGTTGTCTTTTAAGAATTATAATTATTATTTCTACACTTTCTCGTTCCTCGGTAGTATAGTGGTGAGTATCCCCGCCTGTCACGCGGGAGACCGGGGTTCGATTCCCCGCCGGGGAGGACAACAATTTTAGTTTATGTGTGAAATCGTCACCTCAGATGTCCATTTCGTGTTATTGTAAAAAAAATGTAAATGAATTATGTAATAAGTATGCAGTTTTAATTAAATCTTATTATTATTATTATTATTGTATGATTTTGATGCTTTTTCAAGCCTCCTGAAAGTATTTCATTCAACAGCAAATTTTCTTTTAAAATTATTCGTGTGACTGAAAGTAAAACAATTGATTAAGTATAGTACCAAGCTTCGTCCGTACACTTCCGATATTTTCAAGGAATAAATTTTTAATTTTTAATATATATACAATTTGATAACATATAAATGTTCGTGTAACTAATAACAAATAAATAAATAAAATTAATAAATTTAAAAGTTAGAGAAGTTAACTTACGCATTGACTTTTTGTCATTTAAAGATTTCAAAAAATTCTACTTTTCGTTATATTTTATGTTTATCTTTAGTTTATGTTTCCTTAAGAGCAAAAATTCTCCGAGGAGCAATTCATAAAAAATCATTTTTATGTCTTTGTTTAGGGATGGTAAGAAGAGCCCTCTTTATCACGCGTGCAAAAAAGAGTGAATAAAATTCATTGAACTTTGCAGACCATGAATACTTGTGCTATTTAAAGTATAGTACAGAATGTTGAAAAATGCATACTCAATCTAATCAAAATTAAAAGTGATAATAAAACGTGAAACATGACAAGATCAATTCTATCGACTAGCTCGAGAAACGCTACGAGGAAGCGTTGTATCGTTCAGTTTCAAAGAGAATTTTTGTTTTGCAGGCAGATTATTACGGATTATATTTGTTCATATTTTGACCTGAAAATATATGAGCATAAAAAATAAAAAATAAAGTGGATGCCCGGATAGCTCAGTCGGTAGAGCGTTAGGCTTTTAACCTAACGGTCCAGGGTTCAAGTCCCTGTTCGGGCGTATATTTTAAACTCTTATTGAAAGAAACTCGTATTCTCAATTATTTAGGACACAAATCCATGTTTAAATTATAAATTAGGTTGGCAGGCACGTGTGGTGCTGCACATAATTTCAGTGTTCATGTGCTTACGGTGTTCTACTAATCAATCCTGTCATAAAACCCTTTCCATTATGAGCTGTTGAAATATCAAAAAAAAAATCAGTATTTTTTCACGAAGTCAAAAAGCAGAAAGTTAAGAATAAAAAAAAAATTAAGTACTTAGCATAACACCTCCGTACATTTTAATCATTATATTGAAGATTCATCTGTCTTCAAAGAAGGTAAAAACAAAAGCTACACTGTAAGATGCGTGAATAAAGATAGGAAATAAAAAATATAATGATTTTGGGTGTATTAAAGCATATCAAAGGAACCTATGTCAACGGGTGTCTCTACCCTACCGTAGTACCGTACTCGTGGGTGATATCTGAATATATATATATTATAAATAATTATATATATATATATAATATAATATATATATATATATATAATATATACTATATTATTATTTTGACTGGCAGGTTTTTAGTGATATATAGTGTGATAGTGTACGTGTCTCTTCACTTTGTGAGTTATGTGATCGTTATATAATTATATATATGTGATAATGATTATTATATATATATGGGAGAGGGAGGAGCGTTTGATTAGATATTTATATATGCTGTGTTATTATATTAGTAATTATATTATATATTAGTATGTATAGTGTAGTAATTTAGTATATAATATATATTTGAGTACTAAGAGTATATCGGTTGTCGATGGATTATATATTAATATTTATATATACTATAGTATTATATATATATATATATTTATATATAATAATATATATAATTATATAATATATTATTATATAGCTATATATATATATAAGGTAGTATATATATATAATTAGCTTTACTATATCAGATATTAATATAATATATATATATATATATATATATATATTATTATTATATATATTATTTATATATATATATATATATATATATATATTATTATATATATTATATAAATTATCACCAAAAAAGATTTTGTATTTGTCTATTAAACTTTCTCATTGCCCTTCGCATTCGAAAGATTCTCTCAATACAGGTGCCGTACTAATAGAGTATGTTAAAATAGTGGTGTAGCGCTGTAATGGACACACGTATACCTAACATCTGAATGAAGTAAATCGTACTATATATATATATATATATATATGTATATATATTATATATATTATTATATAATATTATATATATATATATAATATATATATATATATATATATATATATATATATATATATATATATATAAATAGAAAAAAAAAAAATTTTTTTTTTTTTTTTTTTAAACATAAAATTTTTAAACAAGCAAGCAAACTAAATTTGTTCAACCTCATCTTTCTTTTAGGTTTTGACATTCATCTCTATTCATTTTTCTATTTTAACCACAAAAATAAAATGAAATATTTTCACGCTTTCGCGAACACCCTGGGGTTCGTTGAACACAGATTAAGAACCGCTGGTTTAGGTAATTTATTTTAAAAGAAAAGAGCCACTATAAGCTATTGCAGAAAGAACAATCAATATTTAAAGTTAATCCTAATTATTAAACGTATATAGCTTCTACTCTTATTTAATTCTTATTAAGGTATGTTAGCTAATGCCTAGGATTTTTACCTAATTTAGAATTCTGTCGGTACTAACAAAAATAGAAACCAGGAAGTTTATCCTTTCAACTATTTTTTAGAAATTAGTTTTTCTCCACGAAAAATATTCCTGCTTTGACCGGTCTTTAATACCTGAATTACTCTCTAATCTTATAGGTTATATTTCTAAAACAAATGCTACAATTATTACAAAAGGTTTCCGATAAATTTTCCTTATCATTTTTCAAAAATATTTATTTACTAACGTTTTCAGTAAAAGTTATCTCATTTATCATAACTTCACCTGTTTATTTTCAAGCTATTTTTTTATGATGATTTTTCATATTTTTTTAATGTTTGAGGATATATTCCCAACAAACAGGGTATGGCGTTCCCAAGGTGAAGTTATGATAAATGAGATAACTTTTACTGAAAACGTTAGTAAATAAATATTTTTGAAAAATGATAAGGAAAATTTATCGGAAACCTTTTGTAATAATTGTAGCATTTGTTTTAGAAATATAACCTATAAGATTAGAGAGTAATTCAGGTATTAAAGACCGGTCAAAGCAGGAATATTTTTCGTGGAGAAAAACTAATTTCTAAGAAATAGTTGAAAATGAAAGGATAAACTTCCTGGTTTCTATTTTTGTTAGTACCGACAGAATTCTAAATTAGGTAAAAATCCTAGGCATTAGCTAACATACATTAGTAAGAATTAAATAAGAGTAGAAGCTATATACGTTTAATAATTGATATTAAACTTTGGCGACTTTAAATTAAAGTGTTCTCTAACACTGAGCTATCGGGCTCTTTCATATAAATAAATATAAATATTTCAGCGGTTCTTAATCTGTGGTTTGAGAAGGATCGATCGCGAAAAGCGTGAATATTATTTTGTTTTTGTTGTTAAACTAGAAAAATTATATATTTAAAGTCAAGAAAAAAGAAAAGAACGTTCAACAAATTTAGTTTGCTTGCTTGTTTATCGTTTTTCTGTTGTATTAAAAAAAAATAAAATAGATTTTTCGCTTTGGTGCGCGATTTATATATATATATTTATATATATATATTATATTATATATATAGTATATATATATATATTATATATATATATTAGTATTCTATATATTATTATATATATATATATATTATATATATATATATAGTACGTTTACTTCACTTCAGATGTTAGAATACTATTCATTATAAACTTTAAGAAATATTTGACATACTTAGGGTTTTAATTCTATAATCTGTGGTCGTCGATGAAGGCAATGAGAAAGTTTAATAGAGAGATTATTTGGTGGTTATGATCATATAGTTATATTTTTATATATATATATATATATATATATTTATATATATATAGGTAATATATTATATAATATATATATATATATATAATATATTTATATATATATATATATATATATATATATTATATATATTATATATATATATATATTATATATATTATATATATATATATATTATATATATTATATATATATATATATTATATATATTATATATATATATATATTATATATATTATATATATATATATATTATATATATTATATATATATATATATTATATATATTATATATATATATATATTATATATATTATATATATATATATACTTATATTATATATATATATATTATATTATATTATATCTATATATATATATTTATAAATTTCTATAAATATGGTTATAAACATATCTAAATATAATTTTAATATATATATAAATTCTCCCAAATAATATTATATATGTATATATATATATATATATATATATATATATATATATATATTCAATCATCACCCACGAGTAGGGTGTTACGGTAAGGTAGAGACACCCTTTGACATATGTTTCTTTGATATGCTTTAATGCATCCAAAATTATTATTTTTTTTATTTCCTATCTTTATTCACGCATCTTACAGTGTAGCTTTTGTTTTTACCTTCTTTGAAGACAGATGAATCTTCAATATAATGATTAAAATGTACGGAGGTGTTATGCTAAGTACTTAATTTTTTTTTTATTCTTAACTTTCTGTTTTTTGACTTCTTGAAAATATACAGATTTTTTTGATTTTTCAGCAGCTCATAATGGAAAGGGTTTTATGACAAGATTGATTAGTAGAACACCGTAAGCACATGAACACTGAAATTATGTGCAGCACTACACGTGCCTGCCAACCTAATTTATAATTTGAACATGGGTTTGTGTCTTAAACAATTGAGAATACGAGTTTTTTCAATAAGAGTTTAAAATATACGCCCGAACAGGGACTTGAACCCTGGACCGTTAGGTTAAAAGCCTAACGCTCTACCGACTGAGCTATCCGGGCATCCACTTTATTTTTTATTTTTTATGCAAATGTATTTTCAGGTCAAAATATGACAAATATAAATCCGTAATAATCTGCCTGCAAAACAATTCTCTTTGAAACTGAACGATACAACGCTTCCTCGTAGCGTTCTCGAGCTGGTCGAAGGAATATTATCTTGTCATGTTTTCAGTTTTATATCACTTTTAATTTTGATAGGATTGACGTATGCATGTCAACATTCTGTATATACTTTAATAGCACAAGTATTCATGGTCTGCAAAGTTCATGAATTTTTATCAATCTCTTGTTTGCACGCGTGATAAAACGAGGGCTTCTTCCATCAATACAAGAAAAATGATTTTTATGAAATTCGCCTCGGAGAAATCGTTGCTCTTAATTTGTAAACATAAACCAATGATAAACATAAAATATAACGAAAAGTAGAATTTTTTGAACATCTTTAAATGACAAAAAGTCAATGCAAGTTAACTTCTCTAACTTTTAATTATTAATTTTCTTTCTTTCTTTTTGTCTTCGTTTAAACATTCTTAATTAATCAGAATGGGGAAATATTAAAAATAAAATTTATATCTTGAAAATATCGGAGTGTCGGCGAAAGCTTGGTAAATATACTAAATGAATGTTGTTTGTTACTCAAGTATAAATTACAAGAGTCTTTATTCATGCTGTTGAAAGAAATACTTTTCAGGAGGCTTGAAAAAGCATCAAATCAACAATAAATAATAATATAATAATAAAAATTAAAAAGATTTAAAAAACTGCAAACTTATTACGTAATTCATTTACTTTTTTTTTTCATGAACACGAAATGGAGCATCTGAGGTGCACGATTTCACACATGAACTAAAATTGTTGTCTCCCGCGGCGGGGAATCGAACCCGGTCTCCCGCGGTGACAGTCGGGGATACTCACACTAATACTACCGAGGAACGATGAACTGTAGAAATATAATTATAATTTCTTAAAAGACAACTCATTTATGTTCCAACTTAGTTTAAAAATATATAAATTCTAAATATCCTTGAGAAGCAAAAGCTCCTAAACGACAAACAATTTTACAGGAATATTTAAAGAAAAATACTTTTAGAATAATCGCACTATTCATGAAATACCTTTTTATATACGGAACAGATGATATGTCAATTTATGCCTTGATTTGCTTTTAGTTTACTATTAAATATATATATATATAAATAATATATATATATATATATATATATATATATATATATATATATATATTATCATATATATATATATATATATATATAATATATATATATTCTTATGGTTTGTAGGCTCTCCCCATGACATTCCATGTCTAATTGGTTCGCCTTTCTCTTCTGCGTTCAAATCCAAACACATCCTCCAGACAACATTTGCAGACACCCACCTTTTTATCCACATTCATATATAATACATGTAAAAAATTCAAAAACATTCTTACAGACAATTCCCTCCCCCTATTAATATCGCCGATGTGTGGTGAGAAAAAGAATTGCAACCATCGTGTATATCTTGCCGTGTCGAGAAGGCGACTAAAGGCGACGGTTGTGTGGGTTGCTGCCCGACTACCACCGTCTACCACTTACCTTGTATCAGAATGCTAATGCATGCCTCGGATTTAAATGCATGCAACGCACCTTACCCCCACCCCAGTCTTTGGGAGAGAAGGTAGGTAATGATGATATATATATATATATATATATATATATATATATATATATATATATATATATATATATATATATATATATATATATATATATATATATATATATATATATATTCAATTGGATGATTCTAGAAGAAAAATTTTATATTGATATGGCTTTGCGATGCAATAATTTTTTATTACTATTTAATTTGCTTTGTAAAGAAATATTAATTTTTCAATACTGAATATTTTATATATTTATTTTTCGATTTTGATATTGCCAGTCCTTTTCTCTTTCATTTTTATCAAACCCTGTTTATTTTCAAGCTATTTTTTTATGATGATTTTTCATATTTTTTTAATGTTTGAGGATATATTCCCAACAAACAGGGTATGGCGTTCCCAAGGTGAAGTTATGATAAATGAGATAACTTTTACTGAAAGCGTTAGTAAATAAATATTTTTGAAAAATGATAAGGAAAATTTATCGGAAACCTTTTGTAATAATTGTAGCATTTGTTTTAGAAATATAACCTATAAGATTAGAGAGTAATTCAGGTATTAAAGACCGGTCAAAGCAGGAATATTTTTCGTGGAGAAAAACTAATTTCTAAGAAATAGTTGAAAATGAAAGGATA
>JABUQX010105411.1:0-7500 GCA_015478945.1 Trachelipus rathkii
ATGAATCTAATTTCATAATTGTTTTTAAGTTCAGCGAGATTTTCAGAATATTTATCTGATTCAATTTCCTTATATTTATGAATATAGTTCTCTAAATTTAGAAAATGGCTGAAGTTACATTCTTTAATTTGGGATATCCACAAATTTAATTTTGACTGAAATGCATTTACACTTCCAGTTAATTCAAAGAGTTCTTTCTGTTTCCCCAAGTTTAAGATTGAGTTTATTTATTTTTATTGTTATATCTGTAAGAAAGGATAAATCTGGCAACCAGCCATGATCATTAAGTTCTTCATAAGTTTCGTTTCTGGATTCTACAAACAGTTTTATCTCTGGAAGAAGCTCTACAAGCAGTTGTAGGACTTTTCCCTTACGAAGCCATCTAACTTCAGAATGTAACATTAAAGTTCCATACTCAGCATCAAGTTCATCAGTCAGTATTTTGAATAATCTGCTCTGAAGTAGTCTGGCTCGAATAAAATTTACAAATTTTAGAACAATTTTCATGACATGTTCATAATGCAACACTTTTGTACATAATGCCTGTTGATGAATGATGTAGTGATAATAAAAAAGATTTGGAGACTCAGCATCATTCTTACATTATGTGATGAAGCCAACACCAGAACGGATCATGGCAGTTGCTTCGTCGGTTGTTATGGAGATAAGTTTTTGAAGGGGCAAATTAATTTCTTTAGTGTAGTTTTTAATTTAATTTTTTTGTTTTAAATTTTACTGAACAATCGTTAAAGACCATCTTTAATAAAAATATTTTTTGATCAATATTGCAGTTGCCTGTTGATTCATCACAATGTAAACATAAAAAACGCAATTTTCTAAATCTTTTTTTCTTTGTAATTTAATATTCTACGAGTGACTGAATTTTTTGATAATTGAACATCTTCAATAGCTGATATAATTTCCTTCTTATTTTTAAATTCTTGAAACAATGTTTCTGATGCAGCAAGCATTGTTTCTTTAATTATGTTGTCGTCTTCAAAGTTTTTTTTGTGCATGCAAAAATATATGTGCAATCTTAAATGAAGCAATTGTAGCAGCTCTTGATTTAGTCAGGACTTAGTAAATATAGATTGTTAGGCAACTAATTTGTTTTTAAATTCTTTCACTTTAGACTTTCTTAAATTGCTGTTAATAGGATATTCAGTATCATATTTTTTATGAACCGTTGTAAAATGTCGCTCTACGTTGCAATTTTTTCCATTAGTAACTGTTGAACCGCAAATCAAACAAATACATTTGTATTTTGAAATGAATAAAAAAATTATTTTTCTTCCCAATCTTCTTGAAAATTGTTAGTGTATGTCCGTTTTCTTTTTCTCTGGCTCATATTCAGACATAATTAGGATAACTATAAGATATATTTAATTGTTAGTATATTAACCCTTAAAATAAATCAAACAAATATTTTAATTTTTTAAACATTTGTCAGTTCATACTCAAGTTTCAAAATTCGCTCCGTGTAAATACGAAAACGCGTTAAATATGCGAAAATAAAAACATACAACCAACCACTATAAAGAATATGCTTGCACTGCTCTCGCCGAAAGAGTCAGGGTCTCTCGGCCTCAGCGGGGACGACGGGGTGGGTTTGTCCCCTCTGTCCCCACACCGTCGGCTCGAGCTTTATAAAAAAATTAAAAATTAAAAATTAACATTAAAATTAACATGATAAAAAGAAACAGCTGTGGTAACTCTAGCATTTCTTTCTTGGGTTTTTAGCCCAACGTGACTTTGGGATTGGACGAGCGTTCGGCGATTTTCGAAAATATGTCTGTTTATGTAACTTCCTTTCCTTATAGGGAATTTAGTGCCTATATATATATATATATATATATATATATATATATATACTCTCAACCTTCTATATATATATATATATATATATATATATATAGCATATAGCATATATGCTGCTGCTACCATATCTTTGCTACTGCTTTCTTATACCTGCTATACTATATATATATATAATTTTTACTACTTTGTTTAATGAACGTGATGCATCTGAATGGGTGAGGCGGGCGCGAGCCACACGATAAAACGTTTACGCTAACTTAACGTACGCGACTACAGTTGGGTACCTCCGATGTAGGCAGCGATCTCCAAACTTGATCGCGTACGAAGAAGCATAATTACCAACCCTGTAGACATATATTATAATATAATATAATATATATTAATTAGTGATGGGACGTTATGAAATTTTGCCGATGACGATGACGATGACGGTTAATTGAATTGGCGATGACGATGACGATGACGAATAATTGAAAAAACTATTTTAAAATTTCTTTCTCTCTCTCTCTCTCTCTATATATATATATATATATATATATATATATATATATATATAGCACTCATATAATATGTATATATATATATATATATATATATATATATATATATATATATATATATATATATATATATATATGCTGCTATATACCTCCTCAAGGCTGCAGACAGGGGGGTCAAGGGCTTCAACCTCCCGAAATTATTTTTGCGATCAAAATTTTTGGATTCCCTTAAGTCTCACTTAATAATAATAGCAATAATAATAATAATAATAATAATAATAATAATAATAATAATAATAATAATAATAATAATAATAATAATAATGTAGTTATATAACTTTATTTTATTAAAGGAAATGAGGAGACATATTTGTGGTCCGTAACGATTTCTTAGGTCAAGTGGCTCTTCCTCATACCTGTATAAAATATTTTAGAACAGGGACTTAAATGTAAGGTTTCCAAGTTTGCAGATGATAGCAAATTAGCTACCTCAGTAAGGAGCATAATGATGGATGTATAAAGATTTAAAAAAAGATAAGGGGAGGGGAGCTGTAATCGTTGATGGGATGAGCATGTTCATTCCTTCTTCAACCAAAATTTTTCTTTCCTCATTCATTCATTCTAAACTAAATCTTTCTTTCCTCATAATCCATGGTTCGATCATTCTTGTTCTCTGGCCATTCAGGCTAGAGACGATGCTTATCTATCGGGTGTGGAAAAATTCGTTCTCCTATCACTCTCGATGATTTTTCCATTCAGCTAGAAATCGTTGTAGGGATACTCTTCGACGAGCAAAGCGGGATTTCATAAACGAAAGAGCGCTAACCTCCTTGGTTCTCCCTACTGACAAATCTTTCATCTCTAGCAACTTCTGTAAATATGCCTTTCTTCCCCTCTTATTCGATCTGATTATTGTGTTGCTAATTCTCCATGAAAAGGCTAATCTCTTCAACCCCTCGCTCAACTATATTCTTTGTATTCTCAATACCCAGCACTTTCCCTCAGGTATTTGGGGCTCTCATCTGTCAACTATTCCGAAAAAAGGGAAGCCGTTCTGATCCTTCTAACTATCGCCCTGTAGCTCTCACTGCATTGTATCTAAGATCTTTGAAACCCTTCTCAACTCACTTCTTAGATCATCTGGAAACTCATTCCGATCGCCAGTACGTTGCACTGAATTACACTGGCGATATATACATTCCCCTAACTCTAACCCGATTTATGGTTTTCCGCTCACTTAGGAACTACGGGAGACTTGCGTGGCGCTTGACATACAAAGCATTTAACCGAGTATGGCATGCGTCACTGCTCTCAAGCTCCCCTCCTTTAGGTTTTCCTCCTTCTCTTCGCTTACTTATGTAGCTTTTCTTTAAAATCAAAGCAAATATCGGCTTCATTGTTGAGTGGGGCGACTTCTTCTTCTTTTTCTGTCAATAATGAGGTCTTCCTCAGGGGTTCTGTCTTTTCTCCCTGCTTTATTCCTACTTTCATTAATGATCTTCTCACCTGCACCTCTAACTCTATCCTCGTATTCCGATGACTCGACCCTTCATTAACTCATATCAATTCTACTCCCTCTTATACTTCGAAATTGCTCTCGTCTTAATCTTTCCGATTTTATTCTCGCTGATGGATAGAAATAACTTTGTGAAATTCAATTCTTTAAAAACCCAACTTCTACAAATCTCCTTCTCCAAAATACCTTCTAACTTTCCTATCTCTTTCGACGGTTCTGTCGTCTCTCCTGTTGACAATATAAACATCCTTGGCCTTAACATGAACAAAAAAATGTCTTGGAAACCTCACATCACAACGGTTGCTAAGGCGGCCTCAACGAAACTGGAAGTTCTGTTTAGACTGTGAGACTTTCCTCCTTTTCTCAGTTGCTGCAGCTATACAAGGGTCTCATCCGCCCATGTATGTAGTACTGCTCTCATATCTGGGGGGGGCTCTGATTTCACCCTGCTTTTGAAGCTACGTCCAGGTCAAACGCCAAGGCTTCAGAAACTGTTGTATTGCTCCAGTTCGCCCGACCTCAATCTTTGAGGTGCGATGTTGGTGCTTTATCTCTATCCTATAGGTACCGCGGCGGCAGCTCGAGAGAACTTATCACTCTCGTACCACCACCTTTACGACCCCCTTCGTAGCACAAGGGGTGCTGTATCTTGCACAGTATTGTGTTGACATTGGTAACTCCAGGCTAGTTGCTGTGTATTGCTTCCTTCTTTCCCACCACCTCTATTTCTGTGGAATTCTCTTCATCTTCTGTATTTCTACTGAATTTAATCTCCCTCACTTTAAAACCTGCGTCTGTGCTCATATGCGTAATTTGCGCTAGAGGGTGAATTTGAGAGTACTTCACCCCTCCTTGAATAGGGCTCTGCCCGTGAGTGGTGGTGACAACTGTTAAAAAAATCCTTGAATAAGCAGATATGTGGCAAATGAGCTGAATCTCCTTCCCATCCAAAACATCATTCATTTTATCCCAGAAAATCGTACTCTCTTCAACATTACCCTCAGATGGATCATATGTCGCAACCACAAAAATTTTAACCTTTTCAAACTTAAAATTTAACCTTTAGACTAGTACTCACACACAAAAATCTACCATAGCTCTCTACCACAGCTCACTCATCAGAATTGCAAATCGCTTCTATCCCCCTCTCATTTCCTTTCCACAGCAACACAAACACATTTTTCACACCACACACTCATTTCACCATTTCCTTTCATCTTTGTTTCGGTAACAGCAGGCAAATCAAATTTGCCCCTTTCTAAACCTACATCCATCACCTCTCTCCTCATCTTCTCAACATTTTATTCCTCTGACATTTCATATACAGATGCGATTCATACATCGAAGGATAGAAGGGCGCTTAATGCGATCACGACGCTTCTCAAGGCATGCATTGAAATCATGGCAAGATAGAGTGGTAGTGAGCGACCAACTAACTACCACCGTCCTTCCAGTCGCTTTCCTATTACGCAGGACATGATGTGGGCAATTTTTTCTCCCCACGCATAGGATAAAAGGAATAGGGATGTCTGTAAGATGTTGTCTAGAAGAGGGTGTGGATATAAGTAATATGTATATGATATGTTGTCTGGAGGATGGGTGTGGAATATGAACGCCTAACAGAAAGGCGAACCATTGGGCACTGGAATGTCATACATACTTTAAGCAAAATGGGTGTAATAATATGTAGTATAATATGTATATGTATATATATGGCATATATGTATATATATGTATATGTGTATATATGTAATATAGCATAATGCTATGCTATCTTCCCAACTGTATGTATGTATGTATAATATAATAATAATAACATATATAATATATATTTATTATTATTATTATTATTATTATTATTATTATTATTATTATTATTATTATTATTATTATTATTATTATTATTATTATTATTATTATTATTATTATTATTATTATTATTATTATTATTATTGAGTTTGAATATTATTCAAAATTCTTAATATTTGTTCAATTAATCGGCAAAAATAATCGGCGTGAAATTTGGCCGATGACGATGACGATGACGATTGAGAAAATATGCCGATTTTGCCGATGACGATGACGATTAATCGTCCCATCACTAAATATAATATAATATAATATAATATAATATAATATAATATAATATAATATAAGACACAGCGACAAATGAGCGAACCTCACACTCACGTGATACACGATCATTCACTCGCATGTGATCGCGAGCCCACTTCTTTGGCGTACCCCCAAGTATCACTTTGCGTACCTCCCGAGGTACGCGTACCCAACTTTGGAGACCACTGTTGTAGAGGGTTGTCCACTTGTCCAAGAAGCTCCGTTCACTTTGCCAACGTCTATCTTCGAATGAGAAATTGATGCACGACAACATCGCAACCAATTGTAGTTCGTGTGCTATGGGTCTTAAAACTTAATTTCCAGTTATGAGAAAAAGTAACAAGAATTTTATTTATTTTGTAGACATTTGCCTGACATTTTTTTTTTATTAATTTCTCTTTGATCATTACTTCATTTAATATTATTATTATTATTATTATTATTATTATTATTATTATTATTATTATTATTATTATTATTATTATTATTATTATTATTATTATTATTATTATTATTATTCAATCAGGGCTAAAATACAAATACCGTTACTCTTCCCCTAGGCAGGAAGTGTAAGTAAGGGAAATAGAATCACGAATGAATTTTATACCGTGTATATATATATATATATATATATATATATATATATATATATATTTATATATATATATATATATATATATATATACTATATATATATATATATATACTCTCTTTTATATAACTCTTTGCTCTTTCTATATTTATATATATATATATATAATCAGTTTAATATTTCTTAAGCAGAATGTTAAAATATTAAAAAGGAAACAAAAATGTGAAAAATAGTTTGATGGAAAAGAAATAGATATTTGAAAAATAGGAAGAAAACGAATTGTAGAAGAAGAAAAGAAGAGAAGAAGAAGCTGATGATAGAAAGAAAGAGAAAGAAGAAAGAAGAAGAAGAAGAAAGATAGAAGAAGAAGAAGATTGCGTTAGATTGCAAGTCTTATCCCAAGATGAAGAGATTATTAATGACCCAACTCTTTGGCCTTTTTCTGTTCCATTTGCCTTAAAAAAAGGTCGTCGTCGGCTGGAGGCATTAATTTTTTTTTTTGCTTTCCTTAAACTGATATAACCTCTGCAGGAAAAATCGATTTGCTCTTGCTGCTCATTTTCCCGCTGCTCTATGCAGCTTTACTCATAAGTTAGGAAATACTTTCTCTCGCTTAATGAAACGTTAACAGATTGACCCGCCTTCGCTTGTAATTAGTGGTATGTATTGTACCTGCAGTTTTAGTACAAAAGTTGTTAACATAATTATGCTTGCTGAATAGAAATCTGTTTCATTGGTCAGAACTGTATCGTGGAGTATACATCTTAGTTTATAAATTGATGTTTTGAGTTGGAGAGCGACTTTGTCCTTAGATTTGATGGAGCGCAATTGTGTTTTTGGTCTTTATATGTGGCACATTTTATTTTATCGTCTGTTATGTAAATTTACAGTTATAATATATGCTGACTGCAATATTAGTAGTTTTATCTTTTTTCGAAAATCAGTTACCTTTGTTAAAA
>JABUQX010105411.1:15000-25000 GCA_015478945.1 Trachelipus rathkii
TATATATATATATAAATATTTATATATAATTATATATATATATATATATATTATATAATCTAGAATATTTATTTATTTATTCGCTCTAGTAATAATTGTTATTTAATTTTTTTATTTTAATATACTTATATTTATGACCATATTTAAGTTTACATATACAGTTCATTATATATCATTAATACTATATAGAGTGTTTGCCTAAATAATAATATACTTATATCTTATACTTCATCTCAATATTTATATAAATTTATAATTGAGTATTAAAAAAGCAAAAAAAAAATATAAAATAAAAATGGAATACGTAAAAAAGAATAGTAATATAGCGTCGGGTATATATATAGGTAGTAGTGTACTAATTAGGAGCTACACATTATAGGATTATCTATATTAATTTATATTATATACTTTGTATATCTCTATATATACTACTATACTACGTATATATATATATATATATATCTATAATTAAATAATATATATTGTACCCGTATACCTTATGAATATATGCACTTATATTTGGAATTATATTTTTTTATTTCTATGAAATATATTTATCATATATCTACGTGACTCCATTAATTTAATATATATTAATAGTTAATATAGTAGTAAATATATATATATATATATAGCACTACTCAAAAATATAATAAAATAATATAATTAATGTATATATAATCTAATAAAAAAGTTTTATTATAATAAGTTATTTGATAATTAAAAGCTTATATTATATCAGTTATTATATATATTTATATATATATTAGACTACTTTAGGAGGGTAGTGATATATATATATTACATGATAATACCTCAACCATTGAGTGTGAGTGATGATAATTATAGGACTACTAATATTCTTGTTATATATTAAATTCTACGCCTCTTTTTACGTATTATAATATTCAATTTATATGATTATTATAATTTTATATACTATAATATAAATTATAAATTGTGTATATCATAAATTAAAATTGTAAATAAGCATAAACAAATTAATATCATAAATCAAATGGAATAATGATTTAACATAAAGAAAACCGAGCATTATAGAAGCTAATTCACTAAAAAAATGTCTCAGTCAGTCCTATTAATTAGTAAAATATAAGAAGAGTGATATAGGTATTTCAGAAGCCGATTCCCATCCGAGGCATGGGCTCTTCACAGCTCTCGCACAATACATATTGCCACACAACTCATTAATAATTTTTATGTATATTATAGTAAAGTGTAGTATTAAGAAAGTTCGTATGGTTTTTATATAAATGTTCATCTCTATTTATTCATTTTAAATTGTCTTAGAATGTCAATACGTCATTATATACACAAGATATAACTACATAATAATGTAAAATTTGCATAATACTTAAGAGCCACATGGGTCCTTTATACTTTTAATATTATACATAATAAAATGTCAATAATAATAACGAACTACATTCCCTGTCAGACAATAAAACACTAATGAAAATTAAAGCAAAGTGCCACATTGGTCGCTCTTATAGAAAGTCGTCCTCCTGTCAGCCCATAATAAAAAACAATAAGAATACGATACTTTAGAAACCGCATAGGCTATGCTAGACTGTCCGCAGTCAACCAAAAATTACCTTAGAGTATTTTTACAAAAAATACACGCCCTAATTAAGAATCACTCAAGCTTGCTTTGTTCTCACCGGTCAAGGGTATGTTGCAAGTCAGGAAGTAAAAGTATAGGAATACAGCTAAATAGTGATTTTGCCACTAATACGGTTGAAACATAAAATTTTTTACACTTGTGTGGAGTTTAAAGTATTAAACATAAATGTGGAATTACTAGCAGTTGACTAATACTTCAAGCTGAATCCTAAAAGCAAAAAATTATTTAGTAATTAAAGAAAATGCATAAAGCTTTTGAGGACAAAATCCCATGTCTAGAATGTCTTAGTCTAACTCCACTTTAAATTTATTAGATATTAGCCTTTATCAGTAAATAAAAAAAAATTCCAATATTTTCCAAAAGTGCAATGCTCTATTTGGCGACACGGACCATTCTATATGTGATACCACCTAAATTTAGATCATATATACCTTTATATTTATATAAAGATAGTAATAAAAAATAAACTTTAAGCACATAAAGTTAAAGATGATCTAAATAATAACTTGTGGTATAGCCGCACTGACACCCATCCTACGAATGGTCCCCGTCAACTGCTCGATGGCTAATATAAATAAGAATTATGACGAAAAAAATTTGTTATTTTTTTTTATTTTTTATTTTATCTCGTTGTGGACCGCTCGTGTATACGAATAGCCCTCATAGCGCTCCTCCTTTTTTAGACTCTGATACGACAAGATCAAGAATAATCCACGAGAGAACTTAGGAAGCAGCACTTCGGCCCACTAAGAATGTCGCCAGGTAAAAACCCATAATAATTATAAATAAGCAATACCCGCCCGATACCTAAGACAAAAACACTAGACCTCACAATATACTGAAAATCTTGAACTATTGAGAAAATCGTTGTTCCCTAAGTTCCAAAAAACACTCCGCTCCAAATATATGAGCAGGTTTATTAGATAAATATGTATTGGGACTTAATGATGATAATTATATATATTATTTAATTTTAAAGGTAAAGCCAAAATTATATATAACCCGCTTTAGTAATCCTATGTACAAGTCCACAAATATATAAAGAATTAATATATATTAATATATATATATTATAATATATATATATATTATTAGTTATATATATATCTATATATTAGTACTTTAGATATATATAAATGCTGCATGGTGGTTCTATTGTTATTCTTTACACCTGTTGCAGTTGGTGATAAAAAAATAATAAACAGACTAAAAAATTGATTGCAACATGGCCTTCTGATTCACTAAAATGTCCCAGTCAGGCCTTTTATTAAATAACAATAATACTTAATAGCGCATGTGTTTATTTAGACAACTTTAAACGCCCCTGAGTGTGTATTACGAATACCACTACTAAAACTCGCAAATTTTAGTGCCGTCGCCGACTAAAAACCTGCTCCTTCCTCGTTGTTTTAGGGTTAGCTCGCACCTCTTCAGCATATCTTATGTCTTTTCTAAAGGGTGCTAAATTGTTAGACCAAATCATTCATACTGGGCTAATAAACGACATTACATAAAGTAGGTGATACTGTTCTGCTATATTCATGTGCATTTATTTTCAATTTACCCTTAGGCCCTAGCCCTAGGTTGAAAATCTTACAATGGAAAACTGAAACACGGCAACAGCTAAATATGTTACAGACTTACGGTTTTAACAATGCCAATAGTTTTTTAAAATTTAAAATATGATATATTAAAAACTTCAAAATATATATAGCTTATTTAATTTTTTTTACAGCTATGAAAAATGTGATGGCAACTCAATCACATAAGAATTCAAAATGTGCTAAAAAAAAAATTAATAAATAAATTAAATCAACTTTGCCTAACAAAAGATACCATTCTGCAATGCAAAAGTTTTCAGTTGATTTTTTGCATTTGATTTTTTTTTTTTTTTTTTCTCTTTTTAGTATATTTATTTTGTTTTTTTTCGTGCGCATCTCCCGCATTACTGATTGTGCTATATCCCTATATGAGGTCCTCTTCACGCATACCTTATTAATAAATATTATTTGTCATTTTATGTCAAATAAGTAAGTAGTTCTCCTTCCAATGTTTTTAAATAATAATAATAATTCACCATCTATTGTCAAATTGCTTATATCATACATATCACATTGATATTTTTTTATCAAACAATATTAAAGTGTATTAATTTTAACTATCACATTTTTCTCATTTACTGCTATTGTTTTCCACATTTTATAAATTTCATAAGTAAACAATTCTATTTTTACAAACTCATTTATGTACTTACTACAGACTCTATAATTTTCATTAGTTTATCAATTTATCTCTGTTCAATATATTTATATTTTTTAACATTTCTTTATTTTATTATTTAAATCAAGTTCATACCTAATAGTTTTTTTTTTATTATGAAATTGCTTTTTAATTTTAAATTATGATTTTTTTTTCATGCATTGATAACTTTATAAATTTCGTTATGTAGTTAATTTGAAAATAAAATTTTATTAAGATATATATTTCTTGCTAATATAATTGTGATATGTCTCCACATAAGGCCAAATTTCTTAATTGTTTAATACACTTACACAATCCTTACATCAATCGCGTCCTGATTACTGTTGTCTATGCACAGGCTGCTTGTAGTCTCTTTTTAGAAACATCCACACTAAACGCGATAACAGTCTTACATTTTTTATAAAATTTCTATGTTTGAATAAAAAACTTCACTCAAAATTACCATAGTTTGTGGCCGCAAATTACCACTCTACAACCAAAATTTTTCTTTCCAGCTCTCTTGTGTTTTACTGTAACCTTGAACTATTTTTTAATAGTTCTTGATCAAATTCTTTATTCAAATTAACACTATCTGTTTTGCTATATGTTGTCCTCCCGTAATGTTTGAATAGAATAAACTTTCCAATGTTTTCATTGTGCAAATATTTAATACATAACTCTTATTTTCTTGTAATGTTTTACAGTGAAACCATATACCTTCATTTTACACTTTTTAAACAAAATAGAAATATTGCATATAAATCACTTGTAATTCAACAGTTTGTGCACAAATCACTCTCTCATATATGTTGAATTCTACTGATTTTACTTCATTATCCCGATCATTTGTCAATAGACATAGTATTATTCTCTAACATTACATCTTGTTCTTTTAACATTTATTTTTCTCTTTACTTTCTATCATGTATAATGTGAAAATATTCTAAAGATGTATATTATGTCTTGCTTTATATTAGCTCATTGTTATTTATCAATCAGTGGAGTATGCTATTGTAGATCTAAATAGCGCTTTCGAATTTCTTTTTACTTATTATTTTTGCTAACTTTTTAGTTGTGTTATTAGAAGTTATTTTATACTTTATATAACCAATTCTTTTTTAAAATTCTCTGCCAGTAGGTCAAGGCACAATTCTTTATTTTGTTGTGTTTATCAGCATATTAGATGTACTATATTCAAACCATATAGAATATCCAATCAGATATTTTATTTTCTTTGTCCTCTAACGATCTTTTTCTGAGAGACTGTGATATGATTAGATAGTTTTTAAATTTACCTTTTTTTCAAAGTTTTCCAATATTTGTGTTCGTGGTTTTTTCAATTTTCGCTTTCATATATTTAGAGATATAAAGACGTCATAAACGTAACCTGAAATTCGGTTGGCATGCATGATATATTCGAGCAAGAAAAAACCACAAAGGTATAAGTGCCTTCAAATTAAACCTTTCGGTTTACTTGTCACCGCCTTCAGTATAGAGACCGTGTATATAGTTTTATGGCGGAGTGTGGCGAGAACTGCCTGAAAGAAATCTGAAGATAGTGCTTGGGAGTATATATCGACTCTTTTCAAAAAATAAAAAATAAGAAGTCGATTGCGTGAAGTTTGACATGCTTTCTTTACTTTTTTATTTCTATAGCATCTCACGACTCCTGAGGGAAGGAGCATTTCTTTTACAGAGAAAAAGCTTAAAAAAAGGAATAACACCATGTCTGTTTTTATTTTGGAAATAAATGTCGAGAGTGAGACGTGTGTCGACTAGGCAGGGAGTAGGTGATGTTGTTTATCTCTCGTGTATTCCGCCGTGTGCTTGTTTTTATAGTCGTCAGTGTCCTACGCTAGGTTGGCATTTCTGATCAGGACTGTGACAAAAGGTCTAGGTGAGGAGCATTCTCATAGATAAGCGCTATGCATTAAGGTGGCTGAAGTCCCTGCAGAATGTTATTTCAAACAAAATTTTCAGTATGTGTGATACTATGGATCTTGGTACACGAATTTTTTTTACAGAATTAGATTCATATTTTTTTAATTCAAAATTTGAAATCCACTCCAGTGCTTTCATAATATATCAATTAATAATTATCAGGTTGATAGTGTTTGCTTGCTTGAAGCTTGTAAGTGTATAAATCAGAAATAGTTTTGAAAATCTTATATAAGTTTTGAAAGTAAAGAAAGTTTTCATGAAAATTTGAATATTACAATAATCTATGCCTCATATGGTAACTATTAATGTTTTCTTAAATGAAATGAATTTTAAATTGACTTATTAATTTTTTTCTTAATAAATTGGCATTAATTAATATCAATATCATATTGTTTTATTAATATTTGTACAAAATTTAATTTTTTTTTAAAATTTAATTTAAAATTTATTGCATCTTTTCCCATTATGTAAAAAGGTAATTTCCTTTCATAATAGTTCATAATAATTGATAAATTTTTACTTTTCAATTATGATGTGATATGATTGGATGGAAAAACTATTTCACCTCTTTCGAAAATTTTCACACCACACAAAAGAAAAATTTCATTAGGCTATGAAAACATTTCTTACAAGAACAAAACTTATATAAGATTTTCAAAACTATTTCTGATTTATACACTTACAAGCTTCAAGCAAGCAAACACTATCAACCTGATAATTATTAATTGATATATTATGAAAGCACTGGAGTGGATTTCAAATTTTGAATTAAAAAAATATGAATCTAATTCTGTAAAAAAAATTCGTGTACCAAGATCCATAGTATCACAATATGAAAATTTTGTTTGAAATAACATCTGACAGGCACTCAGCCAGCTATAAAAGCAACAAATACTAACAAAAACATCTGACAAGTATTCCGACATTTATTCAAATAAAACAGACATGGTGTTATTCCTTTTTTAAGCTTTTTCTCTGTAAAAGAAATGATGTCTTTTATTATACAAAGAAAAAAAAGGAAATTGGTATATTTTATTTTTGAAAAGAGATTGGTTTTCTTCTCTTTTATACCAACTAATAAAAGGAATTTTAATAGGAAGGCATTATCATCCTGCAACGTATATTTCTTTCTCTAAAGAAATGAAAGAAAATGAAAACCGAACAAAATTGGAAAACTTTGAAAAAAGGAAAAATTAAACTTTCTAATAATCAAAGTTTTAGAATAGATGTAAAAGAAAATAAAATATCTGTTGGATATTCTATGTTTGAAATTAGGACATCTAATATGTATAAACACAACAAAATAAAGAATGTTGCTTGATACTGCAGAGATTTTAAAAAAATGGTATATAAAGTATAAAAACTCAACACAACAAAAAGTTAGAAAATAAGAAAAATTGAAGCGTATATTAATGCTCCAATGATATACATGCAAATAAAGGAACAATATTTCAATATTTTCAGATTAACATGAAGTAAGAAAATAAATGTTAAAACAATGAATGATATACATGTGAAGTTGAAACAAGATTTGAAAACTGTTTTATTTATATGAATTTTCTTTTTTGTTTAAAAAGGTGTAAAATGAAGGTATGTTTCACCTGTAAAACATTTACAAGAAATAAATTATGATTAAAGTCTTTGTACAATGAAGACATGGAATGTTTATTGTATTTAGACTTTACGTATAGCAAAACAGATGTGTTTTAATAAAGAATTTGTCAGAACATAAAAATGTAGTTCATTAAAACACAGGAGGAAAAAAATGTTGAGTGGTATTTGGCCACAACTATTGAAGTTTTTTTTCAAACATAGAAATGTTATAAAAAATGTAAGACTTTATGCGTTACTTGGAATGTTTCTAAAAAGAGACTACAGCAGCCTGCTGCATAGAAACAGTAATTCAACGCATGAGTGATTTTATGTGACACATTAAGATTGGTATGTGAAGACATAAGAATTTGCAGAAATATATAAATTTATTTTGCAAAAGCATATAAATGTAAATGATTTAAAAAAAAACAAATTAAACATTAATGTTTTCAAAACAAAAATATTTTGGGAGATGGAAAAATAAAAAAGGAAATGTTAAAAATAAATTGAACAGTGAAATGAAACATGAAAATGTTCTGTAGAGAACATAAATGGTTTGTAAACATTTTCATTGTTGATATAAGAATTTAAAATATGCAAAACAATGCAGATGAAAATGTTAAACATTTTATTGTTGAAAAAATATCAATGTATGTAGAGCAATGCAAAGTGGGATATTAGAAAACATTATAAAAATTCACAACATTGTCAAAAATCAAAAATTTTAAAGGTTGGGAAGCACTTGCAATCAGGGATGGCACGAAAAAAATCAAATGCAAAAAATCAACTGAATTTTTTTACTTGACTTTTTTATAAAAAAAAATCATGATTTTTTTAATTTATTAATTTTTTTTAATTTTTTTAATTCTTTTGTTTATTTAAGTGATTGCACTTCAATAGAAATAAAAAAATTAAATAAAGCTATATATATTTTGAAGCTTTTAATATATATATTTTTAAATTTTAAAAAACTATTGGCATTGTAAACCGTAAGTCTGTAACATTATTTAGTGTTGCTGTTTCAGTTTTTCCATTGTAAGATTTTCAACCTAGGGCTAGGGCCTAAGGTTAAAATTGAAAATTAATGCCACATGCAGACTAATTACATATATTATTTTTATGTAATGTCGTTTATTAGCCCAGTATTGAATATTGTCTACAATTTTAGCACCCTTATTAGAAAAGACATAGATATGCTGAGAGGGCGCAACGTAAAACAACGAGGAGGGAGATTTTTGGCTTTGAGGGTAATAATAGGCGTAAAGTTGTCTAAATAAACACATGCGGCTTATTAAGTATTATTGTTATTTATTAAGGCCTGACTGGGACATTCTAGAAGGACCAATGCTGCTTCTTAATTAATAAATTTTATTGGCCAACTGGGACAGTCTAAAAAGGACCATGCGGCTTCTTAAGTACTATTCTTATTTATTTTGGGTTGACTAGGACATTCTAGTGGGGTTAATTTGGCTTCTTAAATATTACCTATAATTATTATATATTATTGGTTGACTGGGACAGTCTAGATAGGTATATGTGGCTTCTTTAGTATTATTCTTATTTATTAATTATTATGGGTTTACTGGGACATTCTAGTGGGCCAATGCTGCTTCCTAATTTTTATTATTTGACTGCGACAGTCTAAAAAGAACCATGAGGCTTCTTAAGTACAATTCTTATTTATTAGGAGTTGACTGGGACATTCTAGAGGGGTCAGTGCGGCTCTTAATTATTATTTTTCACTATTATTGGTTGACTGGGACAGTTTAGATAGGCCCATGCGGCTTGTTAAATATTATTCTTATCTATAATTAATAATGGATTGACTAAGACATTCTAGAGGTGCCAATGCTGCATCTTAATTAATAATTTTTTTTGGTTGACTGGGGCAAGAAAAAAAGAACAATGCGGCTTTTTAAGTATTATTCTTATTTATTTTGATCTGACTGGGACATTCTAGAGGGGACAAGGCGGCGGCTTCTTAATTAATATTTTTAAATACTAATTATTTTTGGTTGACTGGGACAGTCTAGATAGGCCTATGCGGTTTCTAAAGTATTATTCTTATTTGTTTTTTATTATGGGCTGACAGGGACATTCTAAAGGGCCAATGTGGCTTCTTAATTATTAATTTTTATTGGTCGACAGGGAGAGTTTAAATAGGACCATGTGGCTTCTTAAGTATCATTCTTATTTATTGTGATGACTTGGACATTCTAGAGGCGTTAATGAGCCTTCTTAACTATCTTTCTTAATTATTAATTATTAATGGTTGACTGGTAGAGTGCGGATAGGCCCATGCGGCTTCTGAATTATTATTCTTATTTACTAATTAATATGGACTGACTGAGACATTTTAGAAGGGTCAATGTGGCTTTTTAATTATTATTCTTGATTATTAATTATGTTTATTATTATATATATATAAATATAATATATTATATATATATATATATATATATATATATAATATATATATATAATGATAATATTATATATATATTATAGTTATTATATATATATATATATATATATAATATATAATATATAATATATATATATAATATATTTAATAGTATATAT
>JABUQX010105412.1:0-5000 GCA_015478945.1 Trachelipus rathkii
GATGTACTTCGTTCAGTTAATTTGGGTGTTTAACCGTTTTCGCATTTATGTGAAACGCTTTCACGCGTTTCGTGCGCCGCTTCAATTATTATTATTATTCTTATTATTATTGTGTGTATTATTATTATTATTATTATTATTATTATTATTATTATTATTATTATTATTATTATTATTATTATTATTATTGTATAGTGTTTCCATATTATTTATGTGTCTGTGTCTGTGTGTGTGTGTATGTATGTGTGTATGTGTGTGTGTGTGTGTGTGTGTGTATTATTTTTATCATTATTATTATTATTGTGTGTGTGTTGATAACATTGTGTGTGTGTGTGTGTGTGTGCGTAGGTGTGTGTGTGTATGTGTGTGTGTGTGTGTGTGTGTGCGTGTGTGGATTATTATTATTATTATTTTTATTTTTATTATTGTATTAATATTATTATTATTATTATTATTGTGTGTATTATTATTATTATTATTATTATTATTATTATTATTATTATTATTATTATTATTATTATTATTATTATTATTATTATTATTATTATTATTATTTAGAAATTCTACATCAGCTTTTGTTTTAATATAAGTTTTATGTTAATTTCAAAACCTATAATATTTTTTTTTCTTATATTCATTTAATTTCCTTAAAATTAATTCTAGAGAATAATTTACAAAGAAAGTAAGAAGGCATATTTATGTTTATTAGATCCTGACCGGTTTCGTCCGTAAACCTCGGACATCTTCAGAGTTTGATTCATAATAGAATGAATTATTTTAACACTAGATTTAAAAAATTAAAATTACAAATTAAATTTTAGAATTTAGATTTTATATAATATAAATATTATTATTATTATTATTATTATTATTATTATTATTATTATTATTATTATTATTATTATTATTATTATTATTATTATTATTATTATTATTATTATTATTATTATTATTATTTATTTTTTATTATTATTATTATTAATATTAATATTATTATTATTATTATTATTATTATTATTATTATTATTATTATTATTATTTGAGGGTGTGTGTGTGTGTGTTATTATTATAAAGTATTATTATTATTATTATTATTATTATTATTCATAATACTTTTATTAGTATTATTGTTATTGTTAATATTATTTTATTGTTAATATTTTTAATTTTGTTATTAAAATTTGGTACCTTTTATGGCAACTATGCTGCTTTTATTGGGAAACATGTGCGTTTTTCGATCGACAGAAGTTATATAAATTAGGTATGTCATGCATTTCTTATCTCTACTTATTATTGCAAATCCGATAAAATTTTCCAATATAAACCTGTTCGTGTTACACATTGTTTATGGTACCATTTGTATGCTTTATTTTGAGAAGGCAGTGCGTTTTCAGTATATGTATAGAGGAATTTACGAAACTATTTTCGTGTGAGACAATGCTTACCCAAAGGGTTGTCGGTCTATTCTTGAAACACCATATATATATATATATAATAACCTTAATAATATATATATATATATATATATATATATATATAATAATATAAAAGAGCACACATATGAATCCACACACATATATATATATATATATATATATATATATATATAATATATATATAAGAACAAATAATAATAATATATATATATATGTATATATATATATATATATATATATATATATATATATATATATATATATATATATAACGATGTATATATATAATAATAACAATAACAGATATAACAACAACAATAATATATATAACTGTATATATATATATATGTATATACTTATATATATATATATCTTGTATGTATAAAATATATATATATATATGTTTGCTAATAACTTAATATAACAACCTTCTTAACATATATATATATACTATACTATATATAACTATGTAACATATGTAACAACCTTAACTAACATAACAAATAAAAGTGATTTTTTTTTTTTTAGTTACGCAGACCACAGATATATATATCTCTATTCCCTACACTACGCTCTTCTATATATATATATATATATATATATATATATATATATATATATATAAACTCAGTGGGTTAAGGCGAGCTTTTGGCTCACCTTAAGAACAGGATTTCATCTCAGTATGGGTTCGAGTTCTAGTTCGGCGATAACGAACGGTCACAAAAAATTTGTCGTAGGTAGGAAAGTTTCTGCTTAACCTGTTATTGCAGTTTGCATATGAATGTATTCACTAATCTCAATACACACATCACAACCAATAGCCAACACATGCAACAGAACAGTCTACTAAGCAAATCCCACTCTTCTCATGCTTCTGCGGAAGCCGCGTATTAGGATGCAGACGCCTTACGGTGGCATGCCATTTCGACTAAGTCGCGCTGAAGCTGGGCTTGCTATCGGCCCTAAATATTCCTGCACCTTCCACTTAGTCAGAAACCATACAAATACTTTCCCCATGACATTTACACATCAGGATTAAAGGAGGCTATGTGGTATTAACAAGAATGAAATATATATATATTTTTATATATATATATATATATATAACATATAATAATAATAATATATATAACTTCTCTCTCTCTTTCTATATATATATATATATATATATATATATATATATATATATATATATATATATATATATATATATATATATATATATATATATTTATATATTTAGGGAGCTCCAGTGACTTTTACTTTATAAATTATATAAATATATATATATATATACCTTAATAATAATAACAACAACATAATATATGTAATATATATATATATATAATAATATGTATATATATATATATATATATATATTTCTATATATATATATAATAATAATATATATATATATATATATACTGCATATATAGTAATAAATGGATAAAATAAGTAAAAAAATCTACTTGCACAATCCTTTGATGTCGGATGTTGCCGCATGGCTACAACCAACTGCATGCTTATTTATATAGCATGATATTATTCATTATATATAAAACTAATTCTATAATCTTGTAATGTTATATATCTAATTTGTAATACCATCATAAAAAAAGCCCAAATTTCAAGCGCGTCTTACCTCTTCTTTGGTCAATGACAAACTGATTTAAATTATTAATTTTTTTCCGTGAGGAAGCTTAAGAGAGAACGGCGTATGGGGAACTAATTCATTTTAAAAAACATCCTTATAGTCACATACATAAGGATGAAAATCGCTTGAAAAGTTAATGTAGCGAAATGTCTACGTACGTCGTGAAAGGGATTTATAAACAATTTTTGTACTGTAAATTCAGACACGGTCCGATCCCCGCCACCCGATTTGGGCATGAGCTGCCGCCATTTTTAATGGGTTAAAAGCGTTATTTAATAGTGGTTATTCTTATATTTTTCGTTTTAATTTTGCATAATCTTTTATATTTATTATGTAATAATTTCAAAAAAATAAAAAAATTTTATCGTAACATTATAAAACTTGCAAAGGAAATGGATCGGTTTCTATAGTGTTGAACTCGTTAGCTATGTGTACAGGTAGCACGAGAGACAGGGGTCGCCTCTGATTACATATTTATTTATTATATATAATAATAATATATATATATATATATATATATATATATATATATATATATAGCAATAACTATAACTAACAATAATATATATATATATATATATATATAATAATAATAATATAAATAATAATAATATATATAATATATATATATATATATATATATTTATATATAATAACTAATATATATATATATATATATATATATATAACAATAATATGTTATATACTATATACATATATATATATATAACATATATATATATATATATATATATATATATATATATAACCATAATATATATTCTATATACTTCTTCTTAACTAACAACTAACTGCTGCTATACTATATATAACTATATATATATATATATATACTGCTATATATATATATATATATATATATATATATATATATATATATATATATATATATATATATATATATATATATATATATATATATATAAAGTATTGAAAAAATGACAATACACTAAAATTTACATTTAAGTTAAAATTATCCAGGCTGCTTTTTTTTATTTATAATAGCATCTAAGTACATTTTTGATACTTAATAATAGAAAAAATTATTTTTTGAAATCATAAGCTTCATTTTGAGTTCTCCTATTAGGGCTAAAATTTTCTAAATTTCGTGAAAAATCGAGGTTTTAACGTTTTACAAATATAGGCACTATTTTACAAAACTTGATAAATGAGATAGCCATTGCGTGTTATTTATGTTTATGGAAACTACTAGAAAATCCCCTCAGGAAAGAAGAAGTGAAATTGATTTGTCATCATTTCCTTCTACATCTCAAATGAGATTGAAATTAACGTCTACTGCTTTACTTAGTGATAGATTTAGTGCTTCTAATAGAACTACAGCTCCTATCGCTTCCAGCGTTTTGCATGATTTTGGAATGATTTCTGAAAAAGATACGTCCTAAGTGATCAATAAAAGCAAGATAAAAAGAGAAAAACAAAAGACATGACAGGCTATAGGACAATATATGGACCGGCCCAAAGAACTCTTACAAACAACCTCAAGACGCTTGTAAACCACATTGTAAAGACATATACTCCTGTTTGGTTCGACATTAAGAGATATCACCCAGTGAAACATGGTTCTAACCTATCTCCAAGGTTGTTCAAATAAGGAGATATCTGCAAGGCGTCATTAAAAGATTCATCGATCCTGTTATTGAGAGAAAAGTGTTCATCTGTCACCCAGAGAACATGTTGTTGCCTATGATAGTGGATGATAAAAAACACATTTGAGAGTTGGGTTACAGAAGGGTACTAAGGGCAAGAACTCAAAATCAGAAGGGGAAGTCTGTTAGAACTTTTACGACTCTCTCAATAAATTTGATGCCACGGACTACAGTGAGCTGATAGATTGGGCAAATTGTAAGCTGTCACCAATCCAATGATGG
>JABUQX010105412.1:10000-16715 GCA_015478945.1 Trachelipus rathkii
TTTTATTTAGGATAAATAAAATATAATAATTACTTAATATTCAAATAAGTAAATTAATAAATAAATAAACAAATAAATTATAAAATAAATAAATTAATAAATGAATAAATAAATAATAAACAAATAAATTATAAAATAAATTAATAAATGAAATAAAATAAATAATAATTAATAAAAAATATTTTATTATTAAATAAATAAATAATTAAATAAATAAATAATAAATAATAAATTTAAAAAAATAAACAATAAATTATAATAAATAAACAAATAAATTAATAAAATAAATAAATTAATAAATGAATAAATAAATAATAAATTAATAAATAAATGAATTTATTATTAAATAAATAAAATAATTAAATAAATAAATAATAAAATAAATAAATTAAAAAAATAAACAAATAATTAATAAATAAATAAATAAATTTTATTTTAGGACAAATAAATAAATAATAAATAAATAAATAAGATACAGTATTAAATAACTTTCACTATAAAATAATTAAATAAATAATAAATAATAAATAAATAATATATAAATAAATTTTATCTTTAAATAAATAAAAGAATTAAGTAAATAAATAATAAAATAAATAAATTAATAAATAAAAATAAATACAATAAAAATAAAAATAAATAAATAATAAATAAATAAGCAAATAAATAAATAAATAAATAAATAAATTAAAAAAATGAATAAATAATAAATAAATTAAAAATTCAATCCATTTTTTAAAACTTTTTAACGACCTAATGGAGGCCAGTAAAAATGGAATGGCCCACATCCAAACATATGGACTTTTTTAAATAGGAAACGCGTTTCAAAAATCCATTTTAACTGGATTCCCAAGCCCTTAGGTTACAAAGTTAGAAGAGTTTCAAAATCGATCCTATAACTAAATTGTCTAAATTGAATCTATTATTTTTTAACATTTTGACCACCTATTGAAGGTCAATAAAATGGAATGGCCCATATCCGAACATGTAGACTCTCTTATTTAGGAAACGCTTTTTTAAAAAATACTTCAATTAGATTCCCAAGCCCTCAGGTTACAAAGTTACAAGAGATACCATTTTGCTCCAATAACTAAATTTTCAAAATTCAATCCATTTTTTTAAAACTTTTTAACGACCTAATGAAGGTCAGTAAAAATGGAATGGCCCACATCCGAACATATGGACTTTTTTAAATAGGAAACGCGTTTCAAAAATCACTTTCAACTGGATTCCCAAGCCCTCAGGTTACAAAGTTAGACAGAGTTTCAAATCGATCCTATAACTAAATGTCTAAATTCGAATCTTTATTTTTTTAACCAATTTTGACAACCTATTGGAAGGTCAATTAAATGGAAATGGCCGGCATAATCCGAACCAGTAGACTTCTTATTTAGGAACGCTTTTTTTTAAAAAATACTTCAATTAGATTCCCAAGCCCTCAGTTACAAAGTTACAAGAGATACCATTTTGCTCCCATAACTAATTTTCAAAATTCTACCCATTGTATTAAAACTTTTCTAAACGACCTAAAGGTAACGTCAGTAAAAAATAGAATGGCCCACATCCGAACATATGGACGTTTTTACATAGGAAACGCGTTTCAAAAATCAGTTTCAACTGGATTCCCAAGCCCTCAGGTTACAAAGTTAGAAGAGTTTTAAAATCGATCTTATAACAAAATTTTCTAAATTGATCTATTATTTTTTTTAACATTTTCCGGACCACCTATTGAAGGTAAAAAAAATGGAATGGCTGGCCAATATCCGAACATGTAGACTCTCTTATTTAGGAAACGCTTTTTTAAAAATACTTCAATTAGATTCCAAATCCCTCAGGTTACAAAGTTACAGGAGTTACAATTTGCTCCAATAACTAAATTTCAAAATTCAATCCATTTTTTTAAAAACTTTTTAACGAACCTAATAAAGGTCAGTAAAAATGGAATGGCCCACATCCGAACATATGGACTTTTTTAAATAGGAAACGCTTTTCAAAAATCAGCTTTTTTCAAACTGGATTCCCAAGCCTCAGGTTACAAAGTTAGATAAATGTATCTTAATCAATACCATAACTAAATTTTATTCCGAATCTAGAACATTTGAACCTTTTGACCCACCTATTGAAGGTCAATTAAAATGGAATGGCCCATATCCGAACCTGTAGACCTCTCTTATATAGGAAACGCTTTTTCAAAAAATACTTCAATTAGAATTCCCAAGCCTCAGGTTACAAAGTTTACAAGAGATACATTTTGCTGCCAATAACGTAAAATTCAAATTCAATTCCAAATTTTTTTAAAACTTTTTAACGACCTAATGAAGGCCAGTAAAAATGGAATGGCCCACATCCGATCATATAAACTTTTTTAAATAGGAAACAGCGTTTCAAAATCAGTTTCACACTGGTTCCCAAGCCCTAGGTTACAAAGTTAGAACAGAGTTTAAAATCCGACAATCCTATAACTAAATTGTCTAATTGAATCTATTCTTTTTTAACATTTTTGACGCACTCTATTGAAGGTCATTAAAATGGAATGGCCATATCCGTAACATGTAGACTCTCTATTTACGGAAACAGCTTTTTTAAAAAAATACTTCATTAAATTCCCCAAGCCTGCAGGTTACAAAGTAACAAGAGATACCAATTTTGCTCCAATAACTAAATTTTCAAAAATTCATTCCATTTTTTTAAAAACTTTTTAACAGACCTAATAAAGGTCAGTAAAAATGGAATGGCCAACACATCCGAACATATGGACTTTTTTTAAATAGGAAACGCGTTTCAAAAATCACTTTGCACTGATTCCCAAGCCCTCGGTTACAAAGTTAGAAGAGTTTTAAAATTCGATCCTAATAACTAAATTGTCTAAATTGGAAATCTCTTATTTTTTTACGATTTTGACCACCTATTGAAGGTCAATTAAAATGGAATGGCCCATATCGAACATGTAGACTCTCTTATATAGGAAACGCTTTTTTAAAAATACTTCAAATAGATTTCCAAGCCCTCAGGTTACAAAGTTACAAGAGTTTAATATTGCTCCAAAAACTAAATTTTCAAAATTCAATCCATTTTTTAAAAAACTTTTAACGACCTATGAAGGTCAGAATAGAATGGCCCACATCCGAACATATGGACTTTTTTTAAATAGGAAACGCGTTTCAAAAATCAGTTTCAACTGGATTCCCAAGACCTCAGGTTACAAAGTTAGAAGAGTTTTCAAAATTGATCCTATAACTAAATTGTCTAAATTGAATAACTATTATTTTTTTAATCATTTTGACAACCTATTGAAGGTCAATTAAAATGGAATGGCCCATATCCGATGTAGACTCTCTTATATAGGAAACGCTTTTTTAAAAAAATATCTCAATTAGATTCCAAGCCTCAGGTTACCAAAGTTAAAGAGTTACAATATTGCTCCCAAAATAACTAAATTTTCAAAATTCAATCATTTTTTTAAAAACTTTTAAAGACCTAATGAAGGTCAGTAAAAATAGAATGGCCCACATCCAAACATATGGACTTTTTTAAATAGGAAACGCGTTTCAAAAATCACTTTCAACTGGGTTCCCAAGCCCTCAGGTTACAAAAGTTAGAAGAGTTTCAAAATCGATCCTATAACTAAATTGTCTAAATTGAATCTATTATTTTTTAACATTTTGACCACCTATTGAAGGTCAATAAAAATGGAATGGCCAATATCCGAACATGTAGACTCTCTTATTTAGGAAACGCTTTTTTAAAAAATACTTCATTAGATTCCGAAGCCCTCAGGTTACAAAGTTACAAGAGATACCATTTTGCTCCAATAACTAAATTTTCAAAATTCAATCCATTTTTTTTAAAAAAACTTTTTAACGACCTAATGAAGGTCAGTAAAAATGGAATGGCCCACATCCGAACATATTGACTCTTTAAAATAGGAAACGCGTTTCAAAAATCAGTTTCAACTGGATTCCCCAGCCCTCAGGTTACAAAGTTAGAAGAGTTTCAAAATCGATCCTATAACAAAATTGGTCTAAATTGAAAATTCTATTATTTTTTTAACATTTTGACCACCTAACCTATTGAAGGTCAATTAAAATGGAATGGCCCATATCCGAACATGTAGAGGCTCTCTTATTTAGAAAACGCTTTTTTAAAAAATACTTCAATATTTACAGCCCTCTGGTTACAAAGTAACAAGAGATACCATTTTGCTCCAATACTAAATTTCAAAATTCAATCCATTTTTTAAACTTTTTAAACGAACCGCTATAAAAGGTCAGTAAAAATGGAATGGCCCACATCCGAACATATGGACTTTTTTAAATAGGAAAGCGTTTCAAAAATCACTTTCAACTGGATCCCCAGCCCTCAGGTTACAAAGTTAGAGGAGTTTCAAAATCGATCTTAATAACTAAAATTGTCTATTGACATCTATTATTTTTTAACATTTTGACCACCTATTGAAGGTCAATTAAATGGAATTGCCCATATCCGAACATGTAGACTCTCTTATATAGGAACGCCCTTTTTCAAAAACTCTTCAATTAGATTCCCAACCCTGCAGGTTACAAATTTTACAAGAGGTTAATATTGCTCAATAACTGAAATTTTCAAAAATTCAATCCATTTTTTAAAAAACTTTTTAACGACCTAATGAAGGTCAGTAAAATAGAATGGCCCACATCCAAACATATGGAACTTTTTTAAATAGGAAACGCGTTTTACTCAAAAATCAGTTTCAACTGGATTCCCAAGACCTCAGGTTACAAAGTTAAAGAGTTTCAAAATCGATCCTATAATACTAAATTGTCTAATTGAATTCTATTATTTTTAAACTTTTGACAAACCTATTGAGAAGGTCAATTAAAACTGGAATGGCCCCATATTTCGAACATGTAGACTCTCTTATTTAGGAAACATAATTTTTAAAAATATTCAATTAGATTCCAATGCCCTCAGGTTACACCAGTTACAAGGAGTTAAAATATTGCCTCCAATAACTAAATTTTCAAAATTCAATCCATTTTTTTTAAAACTTTTAAACGACCTAATGAAGGTCAATAAAAATGGAATGGCCCCACATCCGAACAATATGGACTTTTTTAAATAGGAAACGCGTCTCAAAAAATCAGTTTCAACTGGATTCAAGCCCTCAGGTTAGCAAAGTTTAGAGAGTTTCAAAAAATCGATACTTAATAACTAAATTGTCTAAAATTGAATCTTATATATTTTTTTAACATTAATTTTGTGAGGACCACCTATTTGAATGGTAAATTAAATAAAGGAATGGCTGTCATTATACAACGAACATGTGATCCGACTCTCCTTATGTTAGGAACACGCTCTTTAAAATACTTTTCATTAAGAAATTTCCTACCGACCTCGGCTAACAGAGCCGGAGTGCCACCGCCGATATATACGAAGAAGGTAAGTTACTAGGGTAAGAGTTAAAACTGGTGTGCTCTAAGACTATTCCGCTGTGCTGGTCCAGGCCTATCGCGGATGCCGGAAGCTTTCCCAATTGTAAGCCCAATATAACTAGACAAAACTTTTTATCTCAAAATGTAAACTTTCATCTAACAGAGTCTGATTTGGAGACGAAGCTATACCATTTTTTTTAAAAACTATTTTATAAGAGTCTCTATACAGAAAGCTCACGTTTTTCTCGACCTCATGAGGTCTGATAAAAATGAAATGGCGCCACATGCCGAAACATATGACTTTTTTTAATTAGCGAAATCGCGTTTCCAAAAATCATTACTCTTCACTGGATTCACGCAACATCCCCTCGAGATCCCGGGTGTACCCTACTGGACAGTTTTTAAGAGCCAAAGGTGAGTGCTCTTATTCAAACAATCGATATACTGACTATAACTAGGAGCGCTAATATAATATCATAAAATTGTCTATAATTATGAATCATATATTATTATATAATTATTATATATAATATATATATTTATATATATTATTATATATATATATATAAAACTAATTATTTTGTTTTGATTATATTATATATTATACTATATAAATAATAATATCATATATATATATATATATATATATTATAATATATAATATACTTATATTCAAAAAGTATAGTATCTAAAAAAAAACTTATCATTTTTTGTATTTGTTATTCAATAATTTTAAAAAGTTATAAAATAATAGTTATTAAACATGGATTGGTGGTATTTTAATCTCTGGACTGGAAATGAAAATGGAATTTGGTCCGCTCATATCCGGAAAATTGTATTGCTAGACTCTCTTGTTAATTATTTTTGGGGAGAGGAAGGGAGAAACTCGCTTTTTTTAAAAAAAAAAAATAACTTTCATAGATTTCCCCCTAATCAGGCAGCCCGCGATCAGTTACAAAAAGTTAGACAGAGATACCGATTTTGCCTCCAATAAAAACTAATTTTTCAGAAAAAATGTCCAAATCCGGTCCATTTTTTTTTTTTTTTTTTAAAAACTTTTTAAAAAAGACGGACCTATGATGGTCCAGTAAAAATGAACTTTGGCTCACATCCGAACACTATATGGACCTTTTTTTTAATAAAAAAATAGGAAAACGAGCGTTTTTTCCAAATAATCGACGTTCCCCAACTGGATGTCCCCTCCAATGGTAGCATCTGAGTTAACAAGTTAGATAGAGTTTCATCAAAAATCCGTAATGCCTTAACTTAATCATTGGTCTCTAAATTGAAACAAGAAATCACTA
>JABUQX010105413.1:0-7500 GCA_015478945.1 Trachelipus rathkii
TTGGTATGTTAGGTTTGTACATTATATTTCTGGTGCAGTTATGATTTGTTAGCTTTATTGATGCTAAAACTTTGTTGGTTAAGCAGATATTCGTTGGTTAGTATATAAAGAACTTATTTTTATGTTATGTTTGTCCAAAATGATACTTGAAATATGACTTGAATCAATAGTTCAATAGATCACAGGCGGATGGGACGGGTAGGGGACTGCAGGGATGGGTGGTTTGATTTACTGGATTAATGAAAACTGTTTATTCGTAAGTTAGGTACGTTATGTTAAATATTACTATGACAATGTGAAAATAACACTGATTTGTTAGAGAAATGATGAGTTTTTGTAAGATATTACTGTGTTAACTGACGATGATGTGTTAGAAACATGAGCCTAGGTTAAGTTTTTGCTGGGTAATGTTAGGTTTGCCCTAGAATTTTGCTAATGTCTATGTTTATTCTTAGGACAATTGATGTTATACTCAAAACGAGTGACACTTTGATGAAGATGGTGTTAATTCATAGTTTCAGATGTTGGTATCTTTGATAGATTGGTCACTTTGTTAAGGGATTTTGTTAGATGATGCGGCTTTACCTGTTGCTGATATGTGAGAAAAGTAGGAACATATCGAGTATTGTGTGACCTATTAGCTACTTTACCTTTGACAAGTAGGGAATTTTCAGGATGTTAGCTGATTATTCATACACGAGGTATGTTAAGTTTGCCTTTGTACATTATATTCTTAGTTGCAGTTATGATATGGTAGCTTTATTGACGCTAAAGCTTTGCTGGTTAAGCATATATTCGATGGTTAGTATATAAAGAACTTATTTTGTGTTATGTTTGGCTAAAACTTTGTTATGTTTACATTATTCGTAGGCTTCAGCCCTATTGGTCAAGATTATGATAAATCCTTGTTAAATATTACTAAGTCAATGTAAAATTAACGTTAATATGTTAGAGATATGCTTGGAAAAAGTATGAATAGGTTACGTTTTGTATGCAATGTTAGTTACTTTACAGGTGTTAAGTGTGGAGCTTTGTTAATGTTAACACTTTATTCTTGCTTAAGTTGTGTTAGTTTGTCGTTGTACATTATTTTCTTAGTTCATATGATGCTATGTTAGCTATATTAATATGAAAACCTTGTTATGTTAGCATATATTCAATGGTTAGTATATAAAGAACTCATTTTGCGCTATGTTTATCCGAAATGATAGTCTAAATGTTACGTAAATCAGTTGTTAATGTAAAATTAACATTGATATGTTAGAGATATGCTTGAAAAAGAGAGAGAATAGGTTACGTTTTGTATGCTGTGCTAGGTACTTTACTGCTATTAAGTATGGAACTTTGTTAATGTTAGTTGTTTATTCTAGCGTAAGGTGTGTTAGGTTTTGTCATTGTGCCTTATATTCTTAGTTCTGGTTAGCTTTATTAATGTGAAAACAATGTTACGTTAGCATATATTCGTTGTTTGGTATATAAAGAACTTATTTTTGGTACTATGTTGTTGTTGTTGTTGTTGTTGTTGTTGTTGTTGTTGTTGTTGTTGTTGTTGTTGTTGTTGTTGTTGTTGTTGTTGTTGTCGTTGTTGTTGTTGTTGTTGTTATTGTTGTCTAACGAGAATATATACCCTTTTTGAACTGATATGGTTCGTTCGTGCGTTGTATTCTTGTTTACTTTCTTCTGATTGGTTGAAAGAAAGAATCTCGTTACCTATAAGGGTTGTTTACGCATACGATTTCCTTCAGTAGGATATTTTTTCGCTGTACTGGTACGACACATCTCCCCGCATCTCTACGTCTGTTGTTGATATCTTCACGAGGAGCTTCGTTATTCCCAACGTTGTGTCAATAAAATTTTATCGTCAACCTGATGGATACCGATACATTGCTTGTATTCCTGCAAGAGAGTCAAATAATAGACCTTTATTCGTTTGTGCTGATGGATTCATCAAGATTATCGACATCGCTGCTGCATGGCTAGAGGATAAGGGTATGTTATCCCATGGTTCGACGAGTAGTGAAATATCTATCAGAGGTGATAGTGTGAGAGGTCATAATAGAATAGACGTTGTGCTCTCGTCGTGTGACAATATTAAAACCCTTGATGTACGCAACTATTGGAAACCCATCGATTGTGTGACCTTCATGCGTACGTGTATAGGTTTCACAGTTCGAACATCTGAAAATATTACATCATTGCTTAAAATAAAAAACGAATTAACATCACATCTTAACGATGTTGACATACTTGATGACATAATACATATAGCACATGGTGTAATCTATGATATTTACACCGAAACATGTGGTTTCCCATATAATACAGTGTACAGGAGTGCATTAATAACTATCAGCCTGGATAAGTTTACTTCTCTCTTGTATGAGAGAATGAGTGCTGCTGAATCAAAATATGCCAAAAAATGGTTTAGTGTTGCTGAAGGCATTTATACTTACATCCTTTTAAAGGATGTTGAATCTTTAGAGAGATATATAGAACGTACCCAACTTGAATCCTATGTTCTCTGATTAGATGAATTAATATATTTAAAATAAACTTATATTTTTATGTATTTATATGTTTTTATGTATTTATATAACACTCTTTTCAATGAAAATTATATGTTATAAAATATGAAAACTTGTTTTACTTCCCGCTTATATGTTCGATTTATTGACTACATTGATGATGATGGCTGTTTATTCGTCTGGTTGTTATGTGACATACTTTCGCTGGTCTGTATGATAATTACACAATGTTATAGTAAATTTTTTTTTAAATATTACCATGTTAATGTAAAATTAACATTGTTATGTTAGAGACATGCTTGACAAAGTGTGAATAAGTTGCGTTTTTGGATGAATTGTTAGTTACTTTACTGGTGTTAAGTGTGGTCCTTTGTTAATGTTAACCATTTATTCTTGTTTAAGATGGGCTAAGTTTCTCGTTGTGGGTTATATTCATAGTTCAGATGATGCTAAGTAAGCTTTATTACTGTGAAAACTTTGGTACGTCAGCATATATTGTCTGATCTTTGTATAAAGAACTTGATTTTATGTTATGTTTATTCAAAATGATACTCGAAATGTGACCTTAATCAATAGATCAATAGATCACAGATGGTCAGGAGGGTGGCAGGAGGGGGGCTGGATGGTGGTTTGATTTAGTGATTTACTGCTTTAGGGTATGTAAAAACGTAAATTTGTAAGTTATAAACATAAAAAGAATAAGAAATTTTATTTATTTATTTAAATTTTTTTCTTGATGGTTCTGAAACCATTATTTTCGAAATCTACAGACCCAATAACATATATAAGGCCACCAACATTGTATCATTACACTAATATTTAATAACTCGGCACCGCACCGGAGCCAGCACCGGTGCAGCTGTCCCCTTCTACTCCTCCTTCCTCATTCTTCTTCCACCTTCCTGATTCTTCTTCCTTCCTCATTCCTCCTTCTTCCTTTCTTCTTCCTTTCTTCTTCTTTCTCTGTTTTGCATTCTGTGCTCTTTTTTTCAGTCGAGACCCCATAATGGGGGGTCCTAAACACCCCACACGGACTTATAACCATCATATTCGAACTCTACGACCTCGATAACCTATATAAACACACCAACATTGTTGTTATACGACTGTTTATTAACTCGGCACCGCAGTGGCTCCAGCACCGGTGCCGGAGCCAACTCCTCAGATTCACATATCAAGTCTTTCTAGAAATTCAACTCTGAATCCTCTCACCAAATTTCAGCCAATTACGAACACTTCGATTTTTTAAGTGGGGTGGGGCCCCCTTTGGGGGGGACCCACGGGGACGTAACCTCGTCTACGATGAGGTTACCTCCCCATCTAACACCCCACCACCCAATACGATAACTCTAACTCATGTAGATATATATCGGATTCAGAACCGGATGCGAAGAAGCAACCGCGGCGGAATACAGAGTCGGAGTGCGTAAAAAACGATCCCTTACAGGGATCGTTTTTCGACTCAGATTCGATTTCCTTCGGAAATCGAATCTTCGACGTAATAATAATAATAATACTAATAATAATAATAATGTGTATGTGTATGCGCACGCGCGCACATATTATCTACCGGACCCTGCGTCGGTGCGATGATGCGGACCCGGAGGCGGAACCGGAGCCGGAATCGCTGCCGGAACCGGAACCGAAGGCGGAGCTGCTGCTGCTGCCGCTGTAGAAGACTAGGGGTAAACCACAGACAGACACAAAAAGTCTCTAAAGGAGACTGAATCGGATTCGAACGCAAAGCAAGGCGCTGACGGAGGAGATGCAGAAGGTGACAAAGGATATGTAGAAGGGGTTTTAAAACAACTCAGAAGTGTTTCCTTCGGAAACACTTCTTCGACGTAATAATAATAATAATGTGTGTGTGTGTGTGTGTGTGTGTGCGCGCGCGCTCTCGCGCGCTGACGTAATCTCGGCTGCGCCGAGATTACGTCATCACGCTCGATCCCAACTCTCGTTAGGCTTAAACTCATCCACTCAGATCAAGCAACAAGGGCGTAAGCGCAATATCGGCGTCCACCCTCGGGGGTGACCACCCATTATATACATCCTACAGACTTGAAATTTACACGGATTCGTCCTTATCCCATATATAGATTATATTCCAAGTTTAAAGCAAATATCTCTTATACTTTTTGAGAAAAGGGTGCTAGATACCAAAGTGTTCCAGTCATATATATATATATATATATATATATATATATATATATATATATATATATATATATATATATATATATATATAATAAATAAAATATATATATATAAATATTTATATATATAAATTTAACCTTTGTGACAATATCACTTAACCAATTTATATATATATAAAGATATATAAATTTCACATATTTTATATATATATATATATATATATATATATAAAAGGTTCATCAAGTATATATATATATATATATATATATATATATATATATATATATATATATATATATATAAAAATATATATATATATTAATATATATATTTAGCATGATCTATATATAATATAGATATTTAACAACATATATATATATATATATAAAAATGTATTTAAAATGGTAGATAAATATATAAAATATATAATATATATATATATATATATATATATATATATATATATATATATGTATGCTGCTGTATAGAGGTAACTATGCTGCTATATATATATATATATATGCTATATATATATCTATATATGTATATATATATACTTCTTCTTTATATATATATATATATATATATATATATATATATATATATATATATATATATATATATATATATATATATATATATATATATTATGTATATAATAAAAATATATGTAATAATAACAAGAATAATAACAACAATAACTTTATATATATTTATATATGTATACGAAATAATAATAAAATATATATATATATATATATATATATATATATATATATATATATATACCCAATTATATAAATTAATATGTATATGTAAATATAACATAATAATAATAACATATATATATGTAATATATATATATATATATATATATATAGCTTATGATCATAACAAAAGATATCATACAGAATAATAACAGACTAACAAACAGACATCAACAGCTAGGGAGACGAAACGTTGAATAAACCTTCATAGAGAGACAAGCATATGCACAGTCTGATTGTTTTCTTTTCACAACACTCGTGCATGCATTTTTCTGTTGATTAGGAAAAGGGGAAGGGCTGTATAGCGAATATGTTTATTTTTATCTGATCTTCGCAGACCCCCTGAAAACTATTCATAGACCTCTTAGGAGTCCATGAAACCCAGGTTAAGAACCCCTGTTCTAGAGAAAGAAGAGAGAGAGAGAGAGAGAGAGAGAGAGAGAGAGAGAGAGAGAGAGAGAGAGAGAGAGAGAGAGAGAGAGAGAGAGAGAGAGAGAGAGAGAGAGAGACGCTCACGAAAAAGAAATAGTAGTTAATTTCTTGGATTCTAACTTTCATTTTAATATTTATGAACTTATATATAATATTTATTATTATTATTATTATTATTATTATTATTATTATTATTATTATTATTATTATTATTATTATTATTATTATTATTATTATTATTATTATTTTATTATTATTATTATAATTATTATATATTATTATTATTATTATTATTATTATTATTATTATTATTTATTATTATTATTATTGTTCATTCCGATATATGTGGACCGTTTCGAATTCCATCACTCGGAAATCATAAATATTTTATCACTTTCATAGATGATAAAAGTAGATATACTGTTGTAAAATTCCTGAAGAATAAAAGTGAAGCTTTGGAAAAATTTAAAGAATATAAATTATTCGTAGAAAATCAGTCGGGTGAAAAAATAAAATATTTTCAAACTGATAATGCTTCAGAATTTCTTTCTCATGATTTGTAACATCTGACATGTGATTTCCACATTGGTCGCTTTTCGTGACTATTTTTCTTAAAATTTGTCTTCATGGTTACCATAGCATCCATCTTAGTATTAGTAGAATCTTGATGTCTGATCTTACTCTCTTCCATAATTTTCACTCGTAAGATTTCGACGTCAGGCAATTCGTCTCGACTTTCCATTGCGCATCTGAAGTTACTGTATTCATCAGGCAAACTATATAACAATAGTATACTCAACATATCATCATGAATATCAATTTTCAACTCACGCAATTTACTCACGGCGTCGAAGAAACTATCCAAGTAACCTTTTACATCTTCATCGGCTTTTAGCTTACTCAGAGTTAGTTGTTTAAGCAACATTGCCTTACGCGCAGGATTCTTTGATTGATAAATACCTTTTAATTTTTCCCAAACTTGATTTGAAGATTCACAATCTTTAATTTGTTTCAACTCCGATGGGTGAATTATAAGTATTAATTCTGACTTAGCTTTACGATCGAACGAATCCCATTGTGTAGCTTCTGATGAATTTTCTGGTCTTTTCTTTTCATCACTGACGTATTCCCATAAATCGCTTCTAATTAATAAAGCTTGCGCTTGAATACACCAAGTATCATAATTATCCTTTCGTAGGGGTTCGATACGTATTCCTGTAGAACTTGCCATGATACAGTTTTATTTCTGTATCCGATGTTTGTTTTAGTATCGTAACTTAACTTGATCAATCTTTAAGTAGCAAAGCAGCAACGTAGTAATTTAGTAACTAACTAACTACGCTCTGCTACCATGCTAGAAGTCCAAATATCGTAGTTCACTTTGCATACACAATTGCATAGAAGGGGTTACGAATACTTTAATAACAAACACCTTTAATATGTACAAACACATTATAACACAAGTCCATTACTAGATTGGAATAGCAAGTAAGTATATTAATAAGATAAAATAGAATACAATGATATGAACAATACAATCTTAGATATAACCTTCGGAGGTACCAACTCTTCTGCATAACGACGATGTGTAATCCAGTCATGATGACGTACTCTTCAAC
>JABUQX010105413.1:17500-25000 GCA_015478945.1 Trachelipus rathkii
AATTTCAATTGATGATCATTGACGATGTTTTATAATTTTATTACACGGAAATTTAAAATCATGTTTCAAATATGAGTTTTGGCGGAAAAATATATTGAATATGAGAGTCGACGCTACAAAAAAATGCATAAACATTACGATATTTGTTACATACTTCTTTATATCTTGCCAGATTTAACAAATTTCTGGAAATAAAATGAATTTTTAGTTTTCATAAAATAAATTCGTAAGAAATAGGCTGACGTAGCCCAGTTAAAATATAAAATCTCCCAAAAAGTAGCCCGTAACAATGCGCCACTTATAATCATCCAATGCGCCACGTTTGGCGCATGCGCCATGGGTTGGCCACCCCTGATCTAGAGGATCATGTCGATTATCCGCCTCCACCTCCAAATAAATATCGATTGTATGAATTCGAATACATTTCATAAAATTGAAGTGAAAATGCCTAAAGTCAAATCGAAACCTAATTATTAAAGCAGCTTCACACCTCTAAAAATATTAAAAAAAAAGAAAAAAAAGGTTCAAATCTATGTAAACTAACAAACTCATAACCTTTCCTTAACTTATATATAGTTTAGATCTATTTAAACCTCTGAATAAGACTCTTCATCGCTGCTAGATGCCAAAAGAACGTTCATAAATTCAGCAATGATATCGCTAACAGATGATAAATGCATGTCTGTTTCTGTGATCTTTTACTTTTTATTGACTGGTGATATTTCTGCCTTTCGCAGCGTTTCATCATAGGTATCTTAAATTAATTACCTCTGTAAAACACGTGGTTGATGAAATTTGGTTTTTGTATCTAGGATTTAGAAAAATTGCCATTACATATGCGTCATCGTTTTGCAGAGTTTGAAATCTAAATTATTTATCTCCAGCATCAGTGTTTCTGCCATCCTTGATATTCCCTTACTTTTAATATATATATATATATATATATATATATATATATATATATATATATATATATATATATATATATATATATATATATATATATATATATATATATATATATCTTTTTTTTTTCTTTACTTTTTATTATATATATATATAGGGCCTTCTTTGGAATTGGCCCCGTAATCGATATCGATTATTTTTTATAATATCGATATTTTTATATTATTTTTTATATTTTAAATAAAATTTTATTATTTTTTGTATTTTAAATAAAATTTTAATATTTTGTGAAGTAACTTTTTATTAATAACGACAGTTTTTTTAATATTTTTAAAAATATTTTAGAACATAATTTATTTAATAAAAGGTTTGCCAAGATTTAATTGGGTTATTCATATTTTAAATTTAGATTTAACAACATGTCAATGAGCATTGTTAAACTTTTTCAAGATATTAATACGAAAGAAAAAGCAATTATATTTCTAATGAATCATGGAATACTTCACTCTTCAAGAATGTGTAAGAATAACCATACAATGAAACTTTCATTAAGTACTAATAAGGATAGATGGAGATGTCTTTTAAAGAATTGTGAACAAGAAATACGCTTGCGAAAGGACACATGGTTAGAATCTAGTAACCTAGCTTTTGAAACTATCATATATTTCATATTTTGTTGGTGTAAAAATTTAACAACAAACACATTTTGTAAAGAACAGCTCAATATGCATTTCGAATCGATTACTGACTGGAAAAATTATTTGAAACAGGTTTGTGAATATGCCATAACTTCGGATAAAAAAAAATTGGAGGAAAAAATAAAAAAGTAGAAATCAATGAATCTGCTTTTTAACGAAGGCAGTATAATAAAGGACAAACTTATCCCAACCAGTGGGTGTTCGGCGGAATTTGCAGAGAAACCAATGATTGTTTTTAGTTCTAGTACCAAATAGATCTTCAAAAGTATTGTTAAAAGAAATATGCAATCATATCGAAGATGGTTCGTTAATTATTTCTGATTCATGGGCAGCATACAAAGACATCGAAAAAATTCAAAAAAAAAAATTATAAACATATAACAGTAAATCATTCTGTACATTTTGAACCCACTTAACGGAGCACACACTCAAAAAATAGAATCACATTGGTTTCAAGCAAAACAGTGAAACAAACGAGAATATGGTACTGCGAGACATATGTTGGATAGTTTACCTTTTCGAATTTATGTGGAGAAAACGACACAGTGGAAGTGATTTATTTGTCCAGATGTTAAAAGATATTGTTAAATTTAAACCTCCTGAATAATTTAAATTTGAAAAAAAATTAAGAGCTGAATATTCATTTAAAATATTTGAATAAAATCATCAAATTAAATTTTTTTTAATATTCTTAGTTTGTAATAATATTAAAAAATGAAAATCTTTAAATTTTTCATTAAAAATAAAAATAATCGATATTTAAAAAAATAAAAATATCGATATTTTAAAAAATAATTGATATCGATTACAGGGCCAATTCCAAAGAAGGCCCTATATATATATATATATATATATATATATATATATATATATATATATATATATATATATATATATATATATATATATACTTATATATATATATATATATATATATGGCCGTATTTAAAGCATGGGCCACATGGGCCCGGGACCAGGGCGGCAAATTCTGGAGGGCGGCAAATTCTGGAGGGCGGAATATTTTTTTAAAAAACTTATATGTTGTATTTGTAGTGATATATATATATATATATATATATATATATATATATATATATATATATATATATATATATATATATATATATATATATATATTTTATATATATTTATATATATATATATATATATATATATATATATATATATATATATATATATATATATATATATATATATATATATATATATATATATATTTATATATATATATAATATATATATATATATATAGAGAGAGAGAGAGAGAGAGAGAGAGAGAGAGAGAGAGAGAGTGAAAAAGGTGTCTGTCAACATTGGTATCAGGGTTGCCATATTGGTAATTTGGGCTTTATTTTGTCCTTGTTTACTAATTATATTAATAATTTTATAAAAGGCTTGAAAATGCTCAAAATTCAAATTGTACTGTACTATTATAAAAAATTCTTATATGTCGAGTTTGAGACGATCAGTGCGTAGAACGGGAAACATGTTTGAAACACATTTCAGATATATCATCACCTTGTTAAATGCTATATGATGCCGGAATGATAAATTTGAAAATCGTTGCAAGGTGACGCTACCAATTTCAAACGTAATTTTTAGACTATATATATATATATATATATATATATATATATATATATATATATATATATATATATATATATATATATATATATATATATATATATTTTTTTATATATAATATATATATATATATATATAAATATATATATATATATATACTCTATAACAATAATGTTAGTACTATAACTTAATAATATATATCATATATAATATATAACATATATATATATATATATATATAACTTAACTATATGCTGCTATATATAATATATAACTATCCTGCTGCTTCTTCTTCTTAGCCATATGCTTATGCTGCTTAATATAGAACTATATTTATATACATATATATATATATATATATATATATTTCTATCTTTTTCATTCACCAGTGGTTTCCAAGTACCAATTTTTGCATGTTAAAAAATGAAAAATGTTAAAGATTTTCCTTATTTGACATTAATTTGGCCTTTTCATTTTCATCTCATCTAGCAACCCTGATTGATATCTTTCAGTTCATTTTTGCCATCATATATTTCATATTGAGTTTTCAGAAGTAGAACATTATTTATTGTTTTAAACAAGTAGGTGACTTAGCAGTTTTGATATTAATGGATGGTCGAAAATGGTTGAGCGGCGCAAAATACCGTAAAATAGCAGAATAGAAAAGGAGAAAGGAAAATGAAGTGTTATCTAAAATACCAAGAGTAGACTCATTCTTTATCACAAAGACAAATGAATCTGTCGTGAGTGCGGATGAATCTGAAGTAATTTCAAAAGTCATTGATGATAACGATAACACGGGTAATCGTGAAACATATGCATCTACTTCTTACGTTACTGTCGATAATAGTGACCAAGTAGACGAAGCACAAGACAAAGAAATCTTTATACCAAGCGATGATCCATTTTATTGGAAGGTTAGTGAGGCCACACGAGACTACTTTGCAAAAAATGGGATTAATCAAAATTCAGACAGATTTTTTTAATTCTAAGAGAATTTATCCAGATAAAGGAGATTTTTAACAAAATCCTTGTTTGAACGAAAACTTTTGAATGGAGATGTTGTGAAACGTGACTATTTAGTATACTCTAACAGTCAAGGATGCGTCTTTTGTGGTCCTTGTAAACTTTTTGGAGGCGGTGTTGTATCTCAGTTTGTAACAGAAGGATTTAACGATTGGAAGCATGGCAATACAAGATTGACTGAACATGAAAATTCCGTTCGCCATCGTGATTGTATGTTGATGCTGAAGAAACTAAGTAATTCATTATGTAGAGTTGACAAGCAGCTGCTCTCTCAATTAGAAGAAGAAGTAAAATATTGGAGAAATGTACTACAAAGAGTTATTGCTGTTATTAAGAAACGTTCCTCACGGGGGTTACCATTCCGAGGCGATGATGAAATAGCTGGCTCTGTTCGAAATGGAAATTTTATGATGTGTCTGGAACTTATTGCAGAATTTGACCCTTTTTTTACAAAATCACCTATCTCAATGTCAAAATTCTGGCAAAGGAAGCACTTCTTATTTATCACATAGCACTTACGAAGAACTTATCCAAATTATGGCTAGAAAGGTAATCAGTGAAATAGTGAAAGAAATTCAGGAAAGTAAGTATTTTTCTATTATTGTTGATTCCACTCCAGACATTACTCATAAAGATCAGCTGAGCTTTATCATCAGATATGTTAGCAAAGAAGGTACGCCTAAAGAACACTTTTTAGGATTTATTAAAAATCCTGGTCATACAGGTAAAGAACTAGCGGAAACAGTGATGAGTTTTCTCAAAGCAAATGAATTAGACATAAGCAGTTGTCGGGGTCAAACGTATGATAATACTGCTAATATGTCAGGAATATATTCTGGCCTGCAAACAAGAATTAAAGAGGTCAACCATCTAGCATATTTCATACCATGTTCAGCTCATTCCCTTAATTTAGTGGAATCTAGCGCTGCCACATGTTGTAAACAGGCGGTTTCTTTTTTTGCTTTGCTTCAGAATCTTTATAATTTTTTCTCAGGCTCTACGCATCGTTGGGGTATCTTAGAATCTTTCTTCAAAGAATGTACTGTCAAAACACTATGTGGGACAAGGTGATCAGCTCGAGCAGAAGCTTGTAAAAGTCTAAACAAAGGTTTGGAAGCTATTGTTAAGGCTTTAAACTCTATATCTGAAGATAAAAATGAGAGACCAGTCATTCAGCAAGAGGCAAAGGGAATTTTAAAATTGAGTTCCTATGAAATCCTCTTTATGTCTGTAATATGGGAACCAATACTTGAAAGATTTGATTCTGCAAATAAAAAATTGCAATCTGAAGATCTGTCCCCCGTCGGCTCGAGCCCCCTAAAAAAAAACTTAAAATTTTCCAAAAACAAAACAAAATTAATTTCACCAAATTTAGGGGCTCGAGCCGACGGGGGACAGAGGGGGACGTTTCATACCCGGAGAGATGGTCGGAGGAACCCCCACGACACCCAAAGACCAAGAAACGGGGGTTCGGAGACCATCCCCAGGAGGCGAGGATTAGTCCCCGTCGTCCATCGGGAGAGCCGAAGACTGACTTCCTACCATCTTGCGGTTTACAGTAAGGGTATTCCTTTAGTTAAAAAAAAAAAAATTACTTCCAAAAAAAAAAAAAAAAAAAAAAAAAAAAAAAGTTAAATCCCATCCTTAGAATTTTCGGCTGATTCCAAATATATAATTTGTTTTACTGTAGGACCTGCCGTTCTCTAGCTACATACTGTGAGCATTAAAAAAATCTGACCATCTATATATATATATATATATATATATATATATATATATATATATATATATATATATATATATATATATATATATAATAAAAGTATCTAGTATCTATAGTATGTTTATATATATATATATATATATATATATATATATATATATATATATATATATATATATATAACTATATACTATGCTGCTCTTCACTGCCTTATAATAACAACCATATGCATATATATATATATATATATATATATATATATATATATATATATATATATAGGAACTTCTCCTTTAAAGGATGTTAACCGATATATATCGAACGAGCGATGTAATCGATTTTTTCGGTTATTTCAAGGCAATAGAGCGTCAGGGTTGCCAATAACAGTTTTTTTTTTAAACTAAAGGAATACCCAAGATTAAATCGCCAAGATGTCAAAGAGTCAGGGTCTCTCGGCCTCAGCGGGGGACGACGGGGGGACTTCGTCCCCTCTGTCCCACCGTCGGCTCGAGCCCCTTAATAAAATAAATAAAAAAAAATGAAAACAAAATTAACATATAAAAATTAACATGATATAAAAAGCAACATGTGGCAACTTTTTCTCTTCTTCTATTGGAGTTTAAGTTAACACGTCACAGTGTATGGTTAGACGATTAGGGTTCAGCGATATTTCGATATGTAACATTTTTATGTAACATCCTTTTAAAGGGAAAGTGCCTATATATATATATATATAGTATTTATATAAAATATATATATAAAAAATATATATATATATATATATATATATATATATATATATATATATATATATATATATATATATATATATATATATATATATATATATATATATATATATATATATATATATACACACAAATAATAAATATTTACGTTGAAATAAACTAAAAAATTAAATAAAATGAATTGGAAAAAAAAATCAATTTGAAGCACCACAAATAAAAAAAAGTAAGTTCTTTTTATAGCAAATCGAATTTTTAATTTTAATTTTGATATAAAAATTATTACCAACCTTTCCAATACTAAATTATTTTGAGGACCATGTATTACTTAAGGTCCGAATTTTACGTTGCATACGCACGAACACATATATATATATATATATATATATTTCTTTTTTATATATATATATATATATATATATATATATATATATATATATATATATATATACTATATACTATATATTATATTACCAACCGATCTCTATATATATATATATATATATATATATATATATATATATATATATATATAGACTGTTATTTTGTTTTACACAATGGTCAGTTTTGAATTTTTTTTTGTTTTTTTTTAATATATTGCTACTATAGGCTACCAACAATGAATTTCAGTGGTAACGGACATGATTCAAAAGTTTGAAGTATTTTTAAATAATTTTTAAAAATCACATTTTTGTTAAATATTGTTTTAAAAATGAAATATCTCGAAAAGTACGACACTTACAGAAAAACCAATTACATATTTGGAATCAGCGTATAAAGCTTATTACAAAAA
>JABUQX010105413.1:30000-32956 GCA_015478945.1 Trachelipus rathkii
AGAGCTACACATTTGAGATAGTGACCGCAAACGTTTCAGAGCCCGCGTCCGCAGGTGAACCGCCGCGTCCCCGTCCGCCGCGTGCGCCTCAGGCGCAATATTACCCGCCCGCCGCGTGCGCCCGCAGGCGCAATATTTTCGCGTAACCGCCGCCGCGTGCGTCCGCAGACGCAATATTCCCGCGCGAACAAAAATTGATATCAACGTAAACTATTCAAAGAATTTCTTTTCAAATATACTATGAGTCATTCATTTTTACTACAATTGTACGAAATTTTATTAAAAAACATATACTTTACATACCTTAAAGCAGTAAATCAGTAAAATCAATAGAGGTGTTACCTAACACCTAGGGGGGATTAGTATGCTTTTGTTTACTGCTTAATGCTTTAACTCATTTTTACTGCTTTTAACTCATGTTTTACTGCTTTAACTCTCTGCTTTACTGCTTTAACTCTCTGCTTTAACTGCTTTAACTCTCTGCTTTACTGCTTTAACTCATATATTTATTAACATTACATACCTTAAAGCAGTAAATCAGTATTTATTTTTGTTTTAATACTTTTTTATTTTTAAATTGTAATGTAAGAATAAAAACACACAGAGTTTCTGTATATAAACATTTATTTTAATAAATTGTACGAAATTTTATTAAAAACCTTTTAATATATACGAGTTTTAGGGGTAGTAAAATCGATTTTTTTTTCCTTTTAAAAGCATTTATTACATAATTAGAAACTATAAAATCATTGACATACAAATTTTTAGCATCAAATATATTTACAAGTTTATTAGAACATACATTATTTAAAAAGCACATAATGAAATAAATACAATAGACTCTACATAAATTAGAATATAGGGTTGAACAGGGTAAGACATAGGTTTTTACACAGCTTACATTATTATATTTTAAAAATAAGGTGATATAATGATTTATTCAATATAAATTTATATAAAGAATCAATTATGTGGACAGCATCGTTTTTTGCTCTATAAACGGAGATCCAATGTTTCCTGTTGAGGTGATGTGAGACGAGGCGATGTATTGAATATGAAGCAGGTATCCTTCTCCAACTTACAGAGTTAATTTCGGTAATAGGCGAGAACACCTCGCTTAAAAAGCGTTTTCATTTTTTAAACACCGTTTTATTTTCTCTTCATTATCTTAATAATTCAAAGCTACGTTGCCGTATCTGTCCATTTCAAATGAGTTGAGGATGCCTCAAGATAGACACTACCTGTGATGGTGTTTGTAGACTTGATCAAAAGAGAGACTTAGTCTAAAGGTACTTTCTGCAAATGTTTAAATGATAGGCGTTAAAAGCTGAAAGGTCTGCTGTGAGATCATAGGCAAATTATAATTACTATTCTTTTGCGTATTCTTCAAGAATTAAGCCTGTCCCGCTATCATTACATGATCCAGTATTGGCTATTAAGTCGTAAAAGGGACGATAGAGAGAGATAGGTCTCCGTTGTATAAAATTTCATAATCACGTCCGTGAGGAAGTTCCATTCACCATGTAAAACTGATACCTCTAAGCCCGAAAGGTGTGATTTATAGGGTGATTTTTTTATAATTCCCTGGTAGGCGTCTGTTCAAATCCCTATTATTATTTCTGTGGTAAATTTCGTTCAAGAATGTAGGGATATTGATACTCGATAATCCTTGAGTGAATTAATATCTTCGGTTTCAAGCTCTCTTAATGGCGTATATTGCTGTAGTATTCAAAAGCGAATTTTCAATTTCAAATGCAACGCTGTGGTGAATATTTCACTTTTCTGACATAGATATAAGCCTCCAACAGTTTGAAAACAGGCTCTGGACTACAGCTGTAGGCAGTAAGTGTTACTTTTTTTTATTTTAAGAGCAATTTATGGATTTGAACGTGACTAAATGATTCTAGTATCTACAGATGGTAGATTGAGTCTTTCCTGGAGAGAAGATATCGCCATTTAATCGACGTAAAATTCATAATTATTATTTATGACTTTAGCTTCTTTATCTACTATATGTGCAGCTTAATCTTTGAAACTATAAAAAACCACACATGATTGGAGATGAGACTGTTTAGCGTCGTCTCGAATAATTTAACAAATGCTCTATATTGCTTCTAAAAGGATAATTAGCCGCTGACGATGCCCCTAGTGAAGTTCCGTTAAGATTGACTTCAACCTGGGGAAACAGTATACAGGAAATTTGATTCTGTATATACTATATGGTCATCACCTAGGAAGATCTGTACCATCAGGTTTTGTGAATTTCGTTTTTACATATAAACACTTAGAGGGGTCTAGGTATTGATCAAAAGTGCCTGAAATTGAACTCTAGAGGAACATCTGTATTGGTAATTGGAATGCATAGGATTAATACTGATAAGTTGGAATCGCTAACGCTAATCTGTGTAGGGTTCATGGAGAAGAGATCAACTTCCACTCTTACAACAATCAGGACTAGAATGATGAAGGAAATGGCAATCTTGCATGTGCGAGTTCCAATCGTATAATGAGCATTTGCATGAAAAACATTACTTATATACAGTAATACACACCTCGTATAAAAGTTATCAGTTAGTAATTAATAGCAAATACATCAATACATTTTTTCTTTAGAGTTTTTTTCCGCTTAGTCTTTTTCTTTATGACAATCTTCTTGGTGCCTCGACCTTGACCTGACATTTTACCGCCGTTATTTTACGCTTAACATCATCCACATCTCCATCTGCAACAATCGGGGATACGTCTTTTTTAAGTTGCTGTGATTTATTTCTGCAGCAATATCTTATAGTATGCACACCCTGTTCTTAATAAGCTTTTTAAAAACTATAATTCCCCCTCTCCTGAATAGAGGCTTGCACGTTTCCATAGCTTTGGCAAAAAAATCCACCAGCCATAACTCCCTCTGCATTTTTGATTCCTCTGAATTTCCTTTCTTCAGTCCATTATTACAGGAGTG
>JABUQX010105414.1:0-2500 GCA_015478945.1 Trachelipus rathkii
ATAATAACATATATATATATATATATATATATATATATAACTATATATATATATATATATATATATATATATATATATATATATTATATATATATATATATATATATAATAACTAATAATAATACTAATTATGTGTGTGTATATTATTATTATTATTATTATTATTATTATTATATTATTATTATTATATTATTATTATTATTTATATTATTATTATTATTATTGTGTTATTATTATTATTATTAATGCCGAAAGGGTAAACTTCATTTATTGGTTTACTTGTGATTACCGGTCAGCTGCTTTACGAGTACAACTTTGTGTTTGTGTGGCACTAGGAGTGGAATAAAACAGATATAAGTGCTCAAAGGAAAAATAATTGCAAACGGTGAAAGTCGTCGAAGTGTAACTTTACAGTAGCCAGTCAGTGACCTCCTGTACTTCCCATGAAAAAAAAGCAGCCAAGCTGACTTGGAGCACCTATATTTATCTTATAAATGCTTTTTTCTGTCTGTCAAGAGCAAGAAGGAGTATATTGGCTACAGACAATAGTGATGTACAAAGGAAAGATTGAATGCTCCCAATGTAAAAAAGAGCAGCTAAAGCTTTACAAGGTACTTTGCTTGTTTTTGCACTTTCCTTTAGATCTGGCTACAATTGCTGTGTGCTGCAATTGAGGGGAGAAGTCAAAAGCTTGAGGCCAGGCACAGCAACAGACAGAGTGAGGGATAACCCCAACAAAGAAAAAATTAAAAGCCATCATTGGCTGGAGAGTCTATGTGAAGAAATATTTAAACAGAGAGAAGCTCAGATTTCTTTATAACTTTGTACTGGGGTTTTTATTTTTAACTACGGGTTAACTATAAATGGTGTCTGTGGTAACAGATTAACTAACAGAATACAGTCCATACAAAGAGAATTTTCCGAATTTAGAAATACCAAGTTTCATTTGTAATTAATATCATTTCTCATCAAATATTTTTTGCTTCTAGATTTCTGCTACGACATTTTGGCCAATTAACATTATGGAGTCTGAGTTCTTTGTCGAATTTCTGTCTTACCTATGAACTCTGATTTCCACCTACCTTCCAGAAGAAAATGAAGGATCTTGATGTCATGCATAATAAGGAAGGCTGATTTAACCAACATTATATAAGGTCAGTTATGTGGCCACAACCGCAGACAGCTGGACTGGGAACAACAAACAGAAGTTTTCAGGGGATGACGGTTCACTGGATTAATTTGAATACTTTGAAGAGAGAGAAGTCTGTCCTTGCCTCTAGAGAGTTATCTGTTTCTCAGACAAGCACAGTCCTAGCTAACAATATTACGGATATTCATAAAAAAATTGACATTGAACATAAGGTCAGTAAAAATCGATATGAGATAACACTAACGTAATGCTGAAAAAATTATAACTCCAAATGAATAAGGAAACAACTAAATTAAAATTTATCTTCAGGTTGCTGCATTACAACAGATAATGATGCAAATTTCTGTGCAGCCTTTCGGGTAGTGCTCATGCAGAAACGAGTGACGAAGAGGAAGAAGAACAGGCACCGATTGCAGAGATAGTGGTTGCGCTTGAAGAGACGGAGCAAATTAGTGACACAGAGGTTCTGCAGACAAAACCTCTCCAGCTAGAAAATCTGCTTAAAGAACATGACGCACTTAGCCTAACTGAACATCGCCGTTGCATTTTCCTACACATTAAATATCTTTGGCCACTAAGGATGTTTCAATGTTCCTCGCTGGTTCTCTGGTACCAAGATCCATTTAATAAGACACTTGCCAAAGCCCAGGAATTGTGGAATGCCCAAAAACAGGAAGGAAAACTACAGCTGCTGCGAGAATTAAGAGGAGTTGGGAACAAGCTTAAACAAGTGTTAATCCTTCCGGAACTCTATACACCTTTGATTCTATAAAGGAACCTGTTTAAGAACCTTGATGGTCGCATGACACAAATCAACAACATTTGTGTGGAGCAAAGCCCTTGGTCTTCCGGTAATTTTGAGAGTGAATAAGGAGGTAGGTAGGAGTACATCTTGAAAAATAGCGCCTATTGGCTGTGGGGTTGATGTGTTGCGGGAAGAGAAAGAATGCGTACCGGAGTTCTATTGCATATCTATCAGCTTCCTCTCAAAGGACAAGATCCAGGGAAATCTGCAACAAGTTGGAAGGTTAACTATGCCAAAAACTTAGTCAACGCTGGGCTTGACCAGAAGGAACTTGGTGGCTTGGGGAAAGAAAGGGGCTTTGAACCGAGGTTCAGTAGTATCTTTGATGATTTTGATTTCAGCCTGTGGCAACAGCTCTGCATCGCCACTCAGAAGCTCAAGTGGTACATGGAGGTTAAATAGAGAAGAAGAAATTGCTAGCTGCCAAGCCAAGGATGCTGGAAATAAAATTGTAATGTTGAACTGGAATGTTGCGTAGCATTGAAGTCACTTTGAAATTTTGATGGGTTAAGTCTTGGAAGAAGTGTTTATTAATAATTGATTCA